>VURO01009557.1:37641-50518 GCA_015108175.1 Pelvicachromis taeniatus
TTGAGACTTGACTCTGACTTGCCTTGACTTTACTTGAGACTTGACTCTGACTTGAGGATAAAGACTCGAGACTTACTTGAGACTTGTAAAACAGTGACTTGGTCCCACCTCTGCTACGACCTATAAACAACATTGGCTTACCACTGAGTGAAATAATGTACACACTGCACCGAGTAAACACATACCAGCCACGATGGAAGCGTCAGGAAGGAAATCCACGGGTAATCTCTGTAACACAGACACCACAATGTACACAACCACGACATGTACGCGGCTCCTACCTGCAACACCGAGGGAAGTCAGGTGACCAAAAGGGGATAAAAGGGGATAACAGGTACGGGGATAATCAGGGATGCTCAGATGACCACTATTTATACACTATTTATACTAGCGCCCCCTAATGCGCCTGACTAAAAGTGGGATCAACCAAAACATTTAATATTCATCCTTCCACACCAGCATAAGACAAAGATAATTTTGTAACTTTAAGTCATGCAAAGCTGCCGTAGTAAAGTCCAGGAGAGTTGGATGTCAACGTGATAGTTCACTCTTTTTCATCTTTCAGTGATTATAAGTTCACAAAAGATTTACCTGTTTCCAAAAATGTTTGCTGTCTAAAATATAAATATAAACAAAATTGAATGGTTTAAAAGTCACTTAAAGGTTATATTTAATTAAAAGAAGAATAAATTATATGTTTAAACTTAGAAATGATATTTTGTAATATGGTGAATTAAAATAAAACTTGTACTTTTCTTTCTTTGGATTGATAATGATCATAATATCAAAAGGTTGTCTGTACTGTATGCAGGCCAATGTAGCAAATGGACCCTTGCACTAGCGAGCTCTTCTGTAAGAATAGAAATAGAATGAGGCTTGTCATTGACTTGCTGAAACGAGGATAGATGAGATTTAGTGTATTGCTCCAAAGTGTGCAGATATTGTTCAGCATTAATTTGACATTATATCCATAATTTCCTAAATCTGTTTTTGATTTTGATTTGTCAAACCACAGGACTTTTTTTTTTTCCTAACATCAGATTATTACTTATTATTACTTGAATAACCTGAACAATAAAGATGTGTTTCTGGATCTTTGTCTGTTTTGCATGGTAGAGTTTGCTGTTGCTGACTGAGGGCCCGAAAATTAATCCATTTTGTATTGGTTTTTCGCTATTCCAAATCTTTAACTTACCTTGGTTTTTTTTTGTAAATTTTGACTGGCATCCAAATTTTTATGAAGTAGGTTTTTTAAAAAAACACAAAAAACTATATTATCTTTTTTAATCAATGTTGAAAAACCTGTCACCTCTCGTATCTTAATCCTTCGATTTCTCCACAGCTTGTGGAGGATTCATCGAGCTGAATGATAATGATCCTCCAGGGTACATTACTTCACCGAACTATCCACAGAATTATCCTCAGAACATTGACTGTATCTGGGTAATTACTGTGCCCAATGGTGAAGCTGTCCAGATTGACTTTGAGGACCAGTTCTACATTGAACCCACATCCAGGTACACCTTTAAATATAACAATTTTTGTCATTTTATTGTGTTTCATCCCAAAATTATTGGTAAATACAATTAAGTTGCTTTGTACCATCATATATATTATATTGTATTTTAAGCCTATCTATGTTTTTACAAAAGAAACTAATCTAAAAAGCAAACAAACATTACAATCATACTAAATTGGTTGGTGGTGTTATTAGTTTGGAGAACACAATATGTAAAGTCTATGTAGAAAATCTTTCACTTAGAAGTGTTGAAAACAATATGCCAGTTTTTCACGTTTATTCATGCGTGAAAAGGTTTTGGGGCTCACAAGACGTTTTTGTCAATTTATTCGACAGCTGTATGTACGACTACTTGGAGCTGCGTGATGGCTCAACATCCAACAATGACATAATTTCCCGTCTTTGTGGCAACACCCGACCATCTACTCAACATTCGACAGGTTCTTCCATGTGGCTTAGGTTTCGTACTGACGCCAGCATCACACACCCAGGATTCAAAGCAAAATTTTCCATAGGTAAAGTAACATCATGATCATGCAAAGCTGTTCTTTTCAAACTCACAACTGTGTCTGTTTTTCCCTCATTAATGTCTAGAATGGAAGTTGTAAACCAGTAAGATGGTGGTCTCATGATAAGACTGGTGTGGCATTATTTTGATTGAACTAGCAATAAAATTGTCTTTATCTAGGTCTGGTTGAAAGGTGCCTTACAGATAAATGAATGACTTCAGTGGTGGCATTCTAGTGACATACAGACCCAAAGTTATGGAAGCTTGTGCCAGTATCAAAGCATTACTGGACCTAGTTGTTTGATTATGTCTTAAAATACTGTAAGCCATTTGAAATTTACATTAAAACATTGATTTGGATTTTGTGGTTATACTCAATAATAGAGATGTAACCTTTGAGATTTTGAGTATGTATAGCAGAATGGTGATAGAAAACCTATTTCGAAGCCCTGATTCTGTAATTCATATTCCTCACAGCAATATGTGGAGGTACCTACATAGGTCAAAGGGGCATGATCCACAGCCCAGGCTTCCCAGGCTCCAACTATCCTGATAGCTCCAGTTGTGAGTGGTACCTGGAAGGACCCACAGGACACTACCTCACTCTTAGCTATGGGAATTTCAGCTTGCAGAATACTGATGGATGCTCTGCTGACTTTGTGGAGATCAGAGAGTACAATGCCTCAGGTAAAAACAAAAGTAAATAAAAAAACAAGAAGATACATTCTCTACACCATCACAATGTCTATTGTGTTAAATTGTTTTAAATGTGTGACTGTTTGCAACTTTCTAAAACTGGACTTCCTCCACAGTTTTTTTTAAATAAATGTATTTGTCTGAGTTGATTTTCCAAATTATGAAAATGTTGTGATGCTTTGTAAAAAAAAAAGAGAAAAAAGAACCACCACCCCCCACCCCCCATATGTATGTTTAAAAAACCCCATAAACACATAAACCCCTCATAAAGTAGAAAACATATCAAATATTTGAACTAAGATGGTTGTTCCTGTAAAATATATTATTATTTTATGAAAAACTACTAGCGCATTTTGAATTCAATGGCAGTAAGAAATCTCAAAAAAGTTAGGATGGGGCAACAACAAGCTGGAAAGCATATTAACTAAAAACAAACAGCTGGAGGAACATTTTGCAACTGAATATGTTATTAACAAGTCAGTAACATGGGTGGGTATAGAATTATACAGACTCTTTAAAAGTTATGCTAGACTGCCTTGATGACATTAAATGATGGTTAATGATTAATTGCAAAAATTAAGAACATTTTGTCATTTGCTGACTTTGAGAAAGAGATCCATACATTTATTTCATCCAGGCTTGATTATAGTATTTGTTTTGGTATCAGCCAGGCTCTGCTCTCTCGTCTTCAGCTTGTTCAGAGTGCTGCAGCCTTACTCTTGACAGGGACACGTAAAGCGACCATATTTCCCCAGTCTTGGCTCATTTACACTGGCTTCCTGTACGTTATAGAATTCATTTTAAGGTTTTATTGCTTGTTTTTAAGTCTCTAAATGGATCTCTTGTACCTCTCTAACCTTTAACTAAAAATACAACAGTCCTCTTCCAAAAGTACAGCAACTTTTTACTGGTAGAGGGGAAAATACGTAATGGTAAACATGACCCTGTCTCAATTCTATTGCTCTCAGTTCAACATTAGCTAATGTTTCTCTTAAAATGGTACATTTTGTCAGTTAAAATACTTGATACGTTTTAAATGTTCTCTTGTGATTAAAATATGGGTTCATAAGATTTGCAAATAATTGCATTCTGTTCCAGTAAGTCCCAGCAGTTTTGAACTTAGTAAGTTACACACAACACATATGTCTGTGTTTCATGTTCAGACAGTGGGGTTGATCAAGATATTCCTGCATCCTTTCTAATGTTTGTTTAGGTCGTCTGCTGGCCCGACATTGTGGCAATAACCTTCCCGCTTCCGTGGAGACGTCTGACAGTTTTGCTTATGTCCGGTTTGTCAGTGACACCAGTGGAAATGCAGCTGGCTTCAGTCTGTTCTTTGAAGCAAGTGTGGAAGGTGGGTACATTTTGAAAATTACGAGGGATAGTTGCTGGACGTCATATTTACACATGAAGTATATCTTTGAGTAATAAGATAACTCTTTATTGTCATTGCACAGTCAAGCCTAGTGCAATAGTACAACCAAATTTGGCATCATGCCCAACACAACACAGTAATTTAAAGTGGATATTTTTAAGGTGCAAGAAAGGTAAGGGCAAAGGAATGACTTGATAAATAACAAGAATGAATGGGTGTTTACTGCACAGTCTCACCATGTATCACGGAGTAATATAACCACAATAGTATTAATTATCATAGAGACCTGTTTTTGTGGGTAAGTGTTGTTTCATTTGGCTCTGAGACTCTGATTGCTGTGTCTGATACTGTTGTTTTTTTCCAGTTTATTTTGAGTGATTGCATGGATGAGAACCATGCAATCATGCTTTAATATATATGCCATAGAAATTGGCATATGTATATTAAAGCATTTGATAGAAAATGTTGTAAACAGTATTAGAACTTGAGATTGAGATTAAGAACCGTATGTTATAATATTTTGTAGAACACAAAACATAAAGTCGATCAGTGGTTTATATTCTAATTGCTACCTTTTGATATACATTTTTTAATGACCTTTAAAAAATATATAAATACATATGTTTTTATCACACAGAGATGGTAAATTCCATCCTTTATATCCTGTTCAATCAATCTGTACAATTTGACATTTCTTTTCTTACATTTCTGTTCCTGTTCTGAAATAATAGAGTTCAATGTATTATATAATAATATACTGATAATAATAATCACTATGATATTTCATTCATTTTATTTGTAAAGTGGCAGTCATTCAAGAAATGCAGCATCAAGTGTTTTCATAATAAAGCAAATAACAAAGTGAAAACAGACTGACCTGCAAACAGTGACACAAAGGGAACCTGGAAATTTTGACTTTGACCAAATGCAAAAAGAAAAACTGGATAACAGGAGATGCAGGCTGGTCGATTATCTGCCTCATCGCATTGCCTTTTGAGTTTGTTTCCAAGCAACAAAATTAATTCCGGCGACCTCAAAATCAGTCCAACTTGCCGGCAATGATGGGCTGTGGAGATATTTGATAAACAGACAGACCGAGTTAAATGCTTAATTTAGTTTTTGGCTTAAAGAAATAAATACATGAAATTAATTTACAAAAATATGTTGAATCTCTTCTCTTATTCACAGAATGTGGAGGTGAACTGAATGCTCCCTCAGGAACGATCTCCTCTCCCAATTACCCCAACTTGTATCCACACAGCCGAGTGTGTCGCTGGGAGCTGGTAGTGTTACCAAGCCGCAGGGTTACCCTCACCATCAATGACCTGCGACTGGAAGGTTCTGGTACATCCTGCATGTTTGACTATGTTGATGTGAGTCCCTTTCTGCCAGTAGTCCTCATTCCTTTCACTCGGTTTCACTTGACTCACACCACAAATCAAAATAAGTCCCCTTAAACGCTCTTGAGTGGCGACAGCTGTGGAATCTCTGATAGCTTTCTAGAACCCATGAAAAATTAAATTAAAATCAAAATTTGCAGCATACCAAATATGTAATAAGTTTTATTGTGTAATTTTTTGTGAAATTGAAAATACTGCAAAATAGTTTGTTACCTTTTTGATGGTTATGTAAGAAATCTATGTCCCCTAGGTAATGAACGGACTGGCAGTCGATGCCCCTCACCTACAACGGTTCTGTGGTACAGTACCAGCTGGAACTCAGGTGCGGTCCTCTGGCAATACCATGGCCGTTGAGTTCCGCACTGATGCTTCGGTGTCCAGTGGGGGATTCTTGGCTACGTATTCCTCTGATGAACCTGCAGGTTAGATTCTCCTGCGTGCAAAACTCAAACTAAAATATTATCTACAGAAAAATATAATTCATATTGCTTAAATCATAATAGCCATGCATTTTTATCCATGGCAATTTCTTAAACACGTTAAAGCAGGAAAGCACACATGAAGCCATTTAGTATTATAAATGCAGGGCTGTAAGATATCAAAAACATTCTGTTATCAAAAAATATTCTGCCGAAGTTTCATGTTGTATTGTCCAAATCAGAGGTCTTGGAGCTTGAGCTCTGACCAGTATAAAGTAGTAGGTAGAGAATATGATGACAAGTATTAACACGTATTCTTCCAAATGGTCCAATTTAGTTTCTATTGGAAGATAAAAAATGACTTACTATTAGCTGATGATGCTTCCTGGCAGAGGAATGTTTAGAAAAATATTCCTTTACCAAAAGAAGCTGTAAAAAAAAACTGTATTTTATTTTTTTTTAGCAAATTCCACATAATTTCTCAAAACAAGAAATAATTACTCTGCAGTAACCAAGCTTGGTTGCTCTGCTGCCGTGGGCCCCGGTCCAGAAGGGCCTGGGTCCCCTGGCCTCGGTGGATTCCAGGGAGCGGGGGTGCCTACTGGGGTCAGCGGGGGAGCTGGCCCCAGGGAGGAGCTACTTGCCTCTCCCTTCCTTCCCTCCCCCATCCCCAACTGCCTCCCTCTTCCCGCTCCACCACACCCACCCTTACATGTAGGACCTTGAGGTGCAGGTGTGTCACCAGCACCCAGGGAAGGCATCCCACCCCCTCTGTCCCCTTCTGGCCACCTGTACCTCAATTTTATTCCACAAACCAGACATCCACATTACTCACACTCTCATTACACATACATATAGGGCCTTGGGGGTTGGCACGCTACATGGCGTCCAGAGGTGTGTACTCAACCTCACCTCTGGCGCCAGTGCCCACCTCTCAATTTTAAATGCATTGAGGGTTTCTAGGAGGGGCCGTGCCGACACCTGCTGCTCTCTGGCAGGTAGCACCATGCTCCTCCCGTGTTTTAATTGCACTTTAGAACAGCACGCAACAACACTACATTTGAACGGGCGAAGGGAGGCATGGGGTCTTCACACACCTCCACTCTCTGCCAGCCGTCGGGGCGGGGAGGCTAGGAGGTGGTTGGCCGTCTGGTTGGGGTCTAGGTTGCCGGGGCCCTCTGCCACTGTGGAGCCGAGGACTGTCTGCTTGTTTCCACCTCAGGGAGGGGGGTAGCATCTGGGTCTAGGTGCAGGTACCCCCTTAAGGGGAGATGGTACCTGGACCTGGGATGTAGAGCGTGTTTGGGGAGTGTGACTGTGTCTATGTGTCCATTTATGTTTGTCTCCATGCTGGGTGAGTGCCGAGTGTTTGTGGTTGTGTGCACGAGGGTGGGAATGCACGTTTGTATCTGTGTGTGCCTGTTTGTCTGTGTCTATGTGTCAGGTTGCTGTTTTGGAGCACATTATGTGCTGTCAGTCCTGCGTGCACAATAATATCCAATATCCAGTATTTACTGTTAATCTTGGTTATTGCTGTAGTCCCCAGATTGTGTCGCTTTGCATTACTCTTGCTTGTTCTCGTTTGCCTTTTTTGTTGTTGTTGTTGTCTCTCTTTGCTTGTTCCAACAGGTGATCCAGTGGATTTTTGTTTTGTTTCTTTCTCTCACTATCCCTCGTCCCCTCTGTTTTTCTCTCTCTCCCTCCCCTTCTTTTTCTCTCTACTTTTCTTGTCCCCCAATCATGTCATGTCTGTAACAACTGAAAATTAAATACATAAATAATAATAAAATAATAATAAAGGTCAATCAAATGGATCACTACGGCAAGCCATGATGGTACGTTTGGTAAAATAAATCGTTGGGCATCCTTCTTGGCCTTCAGACAATAATTCTGATAGGTAAAGATCCAAACAGGACAGGAAAAAAAAAAAAAAAGAAGCACAACTGAAAAGAAGCAAGAAGCATAATCCACTTTTAGGAAGCCTGAATGACTGTAGCTCTTCAGTAGTTCTTAACTGGTCAAATGACATGCAATGAGAGTGAAGAAGGATGTGTTATGTCAGCTGATAAGTAATGAGCCGCAGGTGGATTGGCAGGGTGGATAGGCAGGGAAACATAAAGGGAACCAGCAGGTAGCCACATCTCTTTAACCACAAAAAAGAATTTTGGAACCCAAAGAATGCTGAAACTCTTTTGAGATCATTGTTGATGATGATGTTTTTGTAATTGCCGAAGAGTCCAAATACTCTCTCCAATTACCTGTCCTGTCTGCACATTAGTATTAATTATTAATAATTATTAATAGGTATCATTCCGGATCAGTAACATGTCAGTCAGTTACTCTATATAGTCTCAAACACCTACACTTCATTGTGTTTTAATGAAGTGATGTTCCGTATTGTGTTCTAATATTTACTTTGCTCTTCTGTTTTAATCTGTATATTGCTAGAATGTGGCGGTATCCTGAATAACCCTGCAGGTGGCAACTTCACATCTCCTGGCTACCTGGTGTCCAACTACAGCAACAACATCAACTGTGAGTGGCTGATTCAGAACCCACAGCACATCAACTCCTCTATTGTAGTGTTGATAGAAGATTTGCACCTGGAGGACCATCAAACCTGTGAAGCAGACTATCTCCAGTTCCGCTTAGGTAAGTCCCATGTAGGATACCACACCAATATAAATTACATGCGCAATGAAGTCTATAGCTGCATTTTTATTTTAATTACATAAGCTTGGAGGCTTTAGCTTATCCCAGCTACCATGCACTGGTCACCTGTCTGACCCAGGGTTGACACATAGAGACAGACAATCATTCACACCTATGGACAATTCAGAATCACTAATAAACTCAACCCCATTAATTGAATGCCTACGCAAAGAAAACCCACACAAAGGCAGGGAGTACATGCAAACTCCACACAGAAAGGCCCCGGTCAGATGGTGGAGTCAAACTCGCTACCTTCTAGCTATGAGGTGCTAACAGTGCTAACCACTGTGCTGCCCTTATTAAAAGAGTCCATTTGGCAAATTGCTATAAAAAATTATCCAAGCCTTAGCAGACAGCCTTTTGGTTGTAGTTATAACACAAATATAATTTAGAAAGAAAACATTTTTATTTATGTATCTTTTAATTAACCATTACAGCCATTTGAAATATATTAAGCTTGGCAAGATAGCCAGCACCACCTCAAAAGTAATGTTTTTGTGTCTTTTTATTTATGCAGCTCCGGGTTTTGTTAAGTTATGATATTATTATTATTATTATAGCATTTTAAAAAAAATAAAAATTCAATGTATCTGCGTTGTGTGTTCAAGAATGGAAGAAAAAGCATATCAAATGAACTATCTAATCTAATCTAATATAATGTCTCACCTTTTGCAGGTGACTCAAATGGAGAGCTGCTGGGCAGGTTTTGTGGCCAGACAGCCCTTGCACTTCCTATTGTGGTCTTTACCCCAGAACTGTGGGTCCATTTCCAGACAGACAACTCCAACGGAGACTTGGGTTTCAAGGCTAAGTACTTGTTTTCCGGTACGACTCACACAGATACCTTAGTTACCCTATGCCATAATTACTTTGAATACGAGACTAGTATTTATCTAATGTAGCAATCATGTAGCAGATGAAGATTGTCCTTTGATGGATCATTCTCTCTTTTATCTCTTAGAATGTGGAGGCTGGCAGACAGGTGAGGGTGGGGTGTTATCCAGTCCTGATTACCCAAGCCTCTATCCCAGCCCCAGTCGTTGTGCTTGGCTGCTTGAGGCTCCAGAGGGCCACACTATTGCAGTGAGTGTGCACAGTGGCTTGCTACATTAACACAACTATGCGGACTACACTTTGCAATTCAGTTTAATTCAATTCAGTTTCATTTATAAAGTGCAATAGTCATTTGGTCACATATAAGCAAGTACTTTGGCGACAGGAGTGGTGGAAGACAGGAGAAAAACATGCTGTGAAAGCGAGCCAGAGATTAATGATCATAATAAAATGCAGAGAGGTGTACAAACACATGCATTTTTATACTCTTATTGTGTCTTATTACAGTCATATCACACTAAAGCTGTTTAAAGCTGACCTTACACTAAATATTTTTGCCACAGCCATAACTAAAATATGGGAGGGAGCTGATATAGCTTAACTATATTAACCTGTCAAGATTCAGAACTTTCCATCCATCTGCCACATTCGCTCAGGTGGCTGGGTGAGGGAGTCTGAGCAGAGAAGCCCAGACCTCCCTCACCCGGCTACCTCTTCATCCAGGGGAGACACCAGATGAAGTGCTAACTCGGTGTAACATAATTAAGTGAACTTGTCAGTTACACAGTTTGTGGCTTTACTGCATTGAAAGTGATCTATCACATTAAAACCATTCCTCTTTTTTTCCCCCTCCGCACTACAAATCGTTAAAGATGACACTGACTCTCCCAAAAGCAAACTTGTTTTCAAGTGCATGAATCTCTTGCAGTCCTCACCAAGCAGTCACTCGTGTATGACTGCTGTTTTGTACACTTGGCTTCTTTTTTCTACATGAGCAGGTTCTTGAATTTCTGCACAAGGAATTTAATGTGAAAAGGGCACAACACACATGCACATGCTGCAGAGCAGGTGAATGTTTCAAGTTTTATGTTTTATTGGTCATATAGAGGTAACAATGGCACATCTTTCTCAATATTGCATGTAGAAAAAAAAGCAAAATTGAAATTGTTCGCTCCTTTTGAGATCACATCCATGTGATGTGACCAGCTCAGATCCTCACCGATGTTGATATGTGGAATCCGATAATGCTCCCAAATGCAACTGTGATTTTGCAAATCAAGATACAATACATTTAATGAAATTTGTCCATTACAGTCCTGAAATTTGGCTGAGGGGAGCTACAGTTTGTAGATTACAGCTATAACTTAGCTGATTTTAGTTTCAAGCTAGCCCCTTCTGAATAGCACTAGCGAAATGTGCAGCTGGATTTGTTGTTGATTTTAGCAGCCAAGGTAGAGATTACTTTTTGTGTGTGCAGAATGAGGTGTTCAACAATACCTAGGAATCATTAATACTTTTCAGATTTCTTGATACCCATTTCCCTTCCATGCTGCAGCTAACCTTCAGCTACTTTAACCTGGAGTCCCACAGCACATGTGGCTGGGATTCTCTCACTATCTTCAATGGAGGATCCCCAGGTTCTCCCATTATTGGTCAGTACTGTGGTACCACCTCTCCAGGAACCATCCAGTCAGGATCAAACAAACTGGCTATAGTTTTCCTGGCTGATCATAGTGTGTCCAGAGGTGGATTTTTGGCCTCCTGGTCTGCTGATTCTTCAGGTGGGTTTACACTGCCTAATTAAATCTCTTATATATAGTCTTAATACATTACATTTGCTTATTGCATGTTTTAAGCACAGTAACCTGTTTACTCCAATTTTATTATCATAATCTCAAAGTTCTGAGTTAAAATTCATTGAAGTTAAAGGACCAGTATTGTTTGTTTATACTAAGACATAGTTGAATATGTAGGGTTAAATACAATATGATACAATATGGCGCACTATTGAGAAGGCACCAGCAGTAAACTGCTGTCACTTTAAATATTGAGTTTGGTTATTTTTTTTTATATCTAACTTGCCTGAGGGTCATAAATGTTCAGTATTGGTTTTGAGTCTTGTGTACAAATATTTTCCTGAGTATTCACTGTATGGTCTTTTCTAAGCGGAGAAACTATGGGACGACCTCTGAGATATTTAATCTCTTACATACACTGTGTAGTCACATATTTTTGTTTGCTGCCAGGATGTGGAGGGGTGATCCATGCTGATACCGGAACAATCAAGTCTCCAAACTATCCCCAGAACTTTCCAGCCAGTGTGGAGTGTACCTGGAAAATCATTGCCCATGAGGGAAATCACCTTGAAATGAGCTTCAGCAGTGATTTTGAAATTCCCGACAGCACCGGTACCTGTCAGAGCAGCTATATCAAGGTATGGGCACTGCACCTTGCAGGAGATTTCCCTTTTTTCATTTCAAATTAAGCTTTAATTTAGGGCAGGAATAATCAAATTGCTATTGAATCAGAATTCATCTTCTTCATATTCATATAAAAAATATTCATCTTCATATTTTTGTTTTGGCTGATTTTTACACCAGATGCCCATCTTAATGCAACCTCAAAGGGATTTGTGTCTTCGTGTATTAGGCGAATATGTAAACTAAGACACTGTGGTGCCACTGATTAATGTGCCTTTCATATAAGTAATATTAATGAGTATAAAATTATTATTATATTTATTATTATTATTATTACTTACATGTCAGATACAAGTCTCTTGCGGGTGGTGTCAAGAAGGGTATCTGTTGTAAACATCCTCCAAATCAAAAATCTGCAGCACTGCGGTGACCCCTGGTGAACAACGCACCTGAGCTTCTTGCTCAATACACAAAAACTATACAATAAATAACAACGAATATATAATCTGGTTTTTCTCTGTTTATTCTTTCACACTTTGTAGATGGAAATATAATTTAGGACAGGGGACGACCTCTGAATATGAAAACTAAGCTTAACCTTAGTTTTGACCTGACCTGCAGTTGCATGCACCACTGATGGCTCTCTGAGCCCGACCATCAGTGGTGTTTTGTGCAGAGAAAAGAAGACAGAATAGAAGCAGCACAAATAGAAATTTCTTGTCTTCATTTTTATCCGTTCATCCTTTTTCCACTTATCAGGGGGACTGGTGCCTTTCCCAGCTACCATAGGGTGGGAGGCAGGGAAGACCCTGAGGGTGTCAGTCTGACACAGGGCTAATACAAAGAAAACTAGAAAATGTGCATTTCGGACAAAATGCTGGGTGGATGCCTACCGTGCCGAACCTTCAACTGTATGCCGATAATAGCTGGAAATACCTGGCACGCATACATGTACATTATTTCGGCAGCAAGCAGGGAACCAGTGTGTCGCATA
>VURO01009561.1:16584-34897 GCA_015108175.1 Pelvicachromis taeniatus
AAGGAAGAAAAAGAGAGGGGGGGGGGGGGGGGGGGGGGGGGGGTTGATGGAGATACTTTACGGTGGAGAGACAGAGAGTGGGGAAAGCAGGAAAAGAACTGGTAAATGGTCAAGAAAGGGCTCCACTTCCTCAGATTGAATAGGAAGTGTGGGGAAAGTGAGTGAACGGGGTTCTGAAAAAGTGATAAGTGCTGTCAGACCTGCTTAAAATATTTCTCGAGAGTTGTGTTTTTATTTTTAAAGCAAAGACCGTTGATAAAATATTAATGCCGCAGCCTATGCTCGGTCTTCTATAATTGATTTCTTTGCTCTCTGCCTGACAGAGTCATATGTGGGTCACACATTTTCCCAGGGAAAGAGTTTGACACCACACACACACACACACACACACGCTCATGTACACCTATCCTCATGGGGACATCTCATTGACATAATGCCATTTACCCTAACCCTAACCATCAAACTGAATGGCTAACCCTGACCCTTACCCTTTCTATAACGTAATTTTAACCCTGACACTAAAACCACGTTCTGAGTGTGAAAAACACTCAATTTCAGATTTTGGTCCCCATCACGTAGGACAAACAAGTACACACACACAGACACACACAGCAACTTCCTCACAGCACAAACAATGGCTCATTACCCATCTGCCACGAGGGCTGTTTATATTTGGTTCTTACCCATTGATCACCTGCTGAGTCTCACACACACTCAGAGGCACGCTCTTGGCATCTGTCTTGCACATTAGCTCGCTCCACTCTGATAAATTTGTGTAGTTTTTTTTTTTTACGTTGTTTGGAAAATGAGCCAAGAGTAAGAAAAATCTGAATCGCTCATTGTCATAGGTTTGTTTAAATTTTCCCTTAGGGACCCTGGAAACCTGGTGGGACATCAAAAATTCTCTTGACAAAGACAAATAGCTCAATATTTAGGAAAAAGCAGCTTTGGGTAAAATAATAAAGAAAGTATAATCTGTTTCGTCAGACTGTGTGGGAGTGGTTGGTGACATAAGAAAGTAACTTTCAACCTCTTGAACTTCAGAATATACAAATTCAAGTCAATCCAAGTTTAATTATGTAGCAAATGGTTGTCTCAAGGCAGTTTATACTGTAAGATAAAGACACTGCAGCATTCTCGAGAAAACTCTAAGCAGGCAAACAACCGCCTGTGATCAAGCACTTTGTGTGGGTGGGAAAGAAAAACTAAGAGAAAGAAACCTCTGACAGAACCAGGCTCAGGAATGGGGAGATCTCCATGTGAGGGAAACGAGAAGAATGAAGTGTGAATGTTTGGAGTTGTAGTTTGCTATGTAGCTATCTGTATCATTATTATTATTATTAAACGTGTACTGTTAAAAATCTTTGCTGGGAACTGTCGAAATGGGTTATAATTATCTGTGGATTCTTCAGTATGAATAGACACCGTTCATATAACATGTGATTATTGCTGCTTTAAGTCTAGTCGAAGGGAAAGTAAAAGAAGAAAATAGGGCATTGAGCTGAAGCTTGAAGATTTATTGTTCGCCCTATCTCCTTTGTATCTCAAATAGCTGTAATTTATTTTTAAAGTGAATTGAAGGATAGAAGAAAGAATATAAGATACTTTGTTTTGGCTTTCCACATCTTAATCACACAGATAAGGAGAAAAAATATCTTGGATCACTTTCCAAGTAAAGACTTTTTGGTTTTTAACAATGTTTTTTCTGTTTTTTAGAAATGCTGCTGGATGACTTCCTGTTAACGTATCTGGTGTTCATGTCCACTCATGACCTCTGTCAGGCCCTGCTGGGACAATATCCTTAACCATGCACGGGTTCAAACACACACTCACAATATTAACTCACACGTTTCAGACTGCATATTCTCCTTTGTTGTTCCTTGACCACAGTCACCTATAGCAGCGCACGCTGCAGGGGCCAGGAGGAGGGCAAAGATGCCCTCTTCAGGAAACGTAAAGTACTGCAGCTTGTTTCCCACTGGAGCAGACTTTATAAGGATTTCCTCAAGGAAGAGGAGCACGTCAGGAGCTTCATGAAGGTATGTCCTTCTTTACTGCTTCTGATTATATCGTTTTAAAGACATGTTGAGTTTGATCCAGCGTTGTCTTCTCTTAAATGTATCGCTGCAGAATATCAAAAGGCTCATTCATCTTCATTTGTCTCCTTGTCTTCTAAATTAAGTTGTCCTTCCTTAAGTTCTACATGACTGGACATGAAATGCTTTGTAGAAAGGATAAGGAGCTTTGTGTGTGCTTGCTGCGTGTGATGATAAACTGATCGGTTTTCCTACCTTCTCCCACAAGCAAATCCTTTTTTAACAGATTCATCTCATCCTTCTGGCAAATAATAAAAGAAATGCAGGAGTTTCTAAATGTATCGTGACATTCTTCACAGAAGAATCCAAATTAACGCTGACAATTATTGTACAATTATTATGCTTTATTCCACACTATAAGCTGGAAGCTTCTTCGATTCACATCATGTATGGAAGGGTATCCACACAGGGCAGTGGTAGTGATGAAAGCACACACACACAGACTCCTAAGTGTCACATAACCTCCCATAACTGTCACATTTTTTTCACAAATGCTGCTTGTGTCTGTCTGTGTTCTTGTTATTTTCACATGGCTCGCTGCATCGACTCGGGATGTCTCTGACACCGAAGGGGAAACAGACAAACCCACACAACACAATCAAATGTGTACACCCACACACACACACATATACTCGCCCATCACTTGTCCCTCAGTAACCTGACGGCTCCATTGCTCGGTGCCGGGTTGCCATGGAAACCAAAGTGGTAGGGTTGGCATGGGTATAATCTCAAATGGAGTGCGTAACCCAGGTGATAGTTGCCTAGTAACAGAGGAACGAGAGGGGAATGGGGACCGGAGGCTACAGTGGGTCAATGACAACGATAAGGAGGCGCCTGGAGATGTGTGTGTGTTTGTGTGCATCCTTGCAAGTTCAGAGAGCTAATTCAGTCTCAACACTCATTCTGTGGCATGTCCAGGCATACTAAGTAAAAGCTTAGTAAAAGCAGAATGTATGTGTTTAGGAATGAGGCAGTCTATACCCAGCATTGGTGTTTCTGTTGAGCCACTTACACATTACACCCAGAGCAGCTGTTCAACTATGGAAACCTATGCCGCGAAGCTCCCAGTGCACAATTTTTGTGTTGATGTTAACGCCAGAGGAGATTTAAAGCTCTGCAGTTACTGAGTCAGCAGAGCGTTGGCGATTTTTATACACTATGCGCTTCAGCACTCGGTGACCTCGTTCTGTAATTGAGTTGCTGTCGTTCCCAATCACCTCCAGTTTGTTATAATACCACTTACAGCTGATTGTGGAATATCTAGGAGAGAGGAAATGGCATGAGCTGGTGGAGCTTGCCTGGTTAGGTTCTTGATTTTTATACACATGTGGCAATGAGACCTAAAACACCAGAATTCAAAGATTATAGTGTGGCAAAATACTTTTGCCCACATAGTCAAAGTGTAATCTTTAACTAAAATTGATACAGTTTCTGGGTTAAAAAAGTGTTAAAAGTCCAACATTATCAGTAGAAAGTAGCAGATAAATATAAAATGTTGGTCTGTGATGCTTCAGCATTTAATAGAAAGCATGTATTTTGATAGCAAATTAAACAGTTTTGGGTTTAACTAAATGAATCAAGACAATCTGATTAAGTTACTTTGGTTATGGGGATTCACAGCTGTATTTTTAATTTATTTTTTTATATCATAAACATAAAGTAGTAACAGAAATAAATCAGTGGTCAAAAATATATATGGTTATATACACTGCTCAAAAAAATAAAGGAAACACAAAAACAAGACACCCCAGATCTGAATGAATAAAATATTCTTATTAAATACTTTGTTCTTTACATAGTTGAATGTGCTGACAGCAAAATCACACAAAAATTATCAATGGAAATCAAATTTAGCAGCTCATGGAGGTCTGGATTTGGAGTCACACTCAAAATTAAAGTGGAAAAACACACTACCAGCTGATCCAACTTTGATGTCCTTAAAACACGTCAAAATGAGGCTCAGTAGGGTGTGCCTGTCTGACCTCCCTACAACGCCTGGGCATGTTCCTGATGCGCTGGTGGATGGTCTCCTGAGGGATCTCCTCTCAGACCTGGACTTAAGCATCCGCCAACGCCTGGACAGTCTCCTCCAAAGCCTCCAAAGGCGGAGGTAGCGGTCCTGCTGCTGGGTCGTTGCCCTCCTACAGCCTCCTCCACATCTCATGATGTACTGGCCTGTCTCCTGGTAGCGCCTCCATGCTCTGGACACTACGCTGACAGACACAGCAAGCCTTCTTACCACAGCTTGCATTGATGTGCCATCCTGGATGAGCTGCACTACCTGAGCCACTTGTGTGGGTTGTAGACTCCGTCTCATGCTACCACTAGAGTGAAATCACCACCAACATTCAAAAGTGGCCAAAACATCAGCCAGAAAGCACAGGTACTGATAAGTGGTCTGTGGTCACCACCTGCAGAACCACTCCTTTATTGGGGGATGCCTTGCTAATTGCCTATAATTTCCACCTGTTGTCTATGCCATTTGCACAACAGCGTATGAAATTGGTTGTCAATCAGTGTTGCTTCCTAAGTGGACAGATTGATTTCACAGAAGTGTGATTGATTTGGAGTTACATTGTGTGGTTTAAGTGTTTTTTTTGTTTTGTTTTTTTGAGCAGTGTATTTCTAAGATATTTTATCAGCGTGTTCTGATGTACAGCTAAGTTTGGATAACTATGGCACGTACACAGCTGTTTAATACACAGTCAGCGCAGCGTGATCATGGTTGTTATGTTGCATTGAGGTCAGTCTTTGTATACATGTGTTTATGAAATGTTCCTCACACTGAAAGCTGAGATTGGCTGTTATGACTGCCGTGCAATAGAGTGAGGTTAGCACACATTCTTTGATTTTTCTGGGTCTGACAACCTTTACCATTAGTCAAGAAGTATTTGGCATGAATCATGTGATCATGGATTTTATTAAGATTTCCTTTCTCTGTCTGTCAGACTCTGTACAGGTGTGTTTTAGAAGATCTGTACGAGTTCCCCACATTGGAGAAAGACCTGAAGGAGTTTCAGAAACTTCTGCGTCGCAGGCAGTAAGAGTCATTAAAGAAACATGTGATGATGTGTGAACTCATCTGTCTGCCTTTAACAGTGCTTTTTAAAATGTTTTGATTACTCGCAACCTCCTTCACGGGTTTCTGTGTTTGTTTCTTGCAGCACGGTGGATGACTGCCCTCCAAACCAAAAGGTATAACAGACAAGAGGATATGAGAGAGTATCTGTCATATATTTCAAAAGAAAAAAAAAAACTAACATTAAATATGCATTAATTACTTTCAACAATACATATAATAAATATTTGTCAGTGACCTCAAATTGGCCACTGCACTTTCTTTTACTTGTCCACGACAGGGTAGAGCAGATGAAGGATCTGTATTTTTGCATTGTTAAAGAACACACTGAAACTTTTTAGATTTTCTTTAAGTAGTGTAGGTGCCTAAAAACAGTGCCTCCAGCACAGACTATATAAGCCTTTCAAATGTCCATTTGTCCTCTGTTCTTCTCACAGAGCAAACAAACGTATCAGCATATGAGTCTGAAGGAAAACTGTTTGCAGCTCCGCAGTCCACAGACTGAAACCAGAGAGGGTGAGTGACAGACACACAGACACAATCACTGCCCCAAACTCTACACAGTTGTGCATAATTATAGATGTGGAGTGTAATTTGAGTTTGCACATGCAAATTTCTTAATAATATTTTTGCCAAAAACTTACTGAAGTTTTCTTTCTCCAGCATTTCAGTATTTATTTTTTGCCATTTGCTATCCCCTGTTCGTGTGTTTTTCAGTTATTTGCTGTGTGTACGTGAGTGCCGACTCCTACCTGAGCGTCCACACGCATCCCTCGCTGGAGGCCCATGAGCTTCTGCGGATCGTGGCTCTGAAGATGGACAGAGCAGAAGAGGACATGGTGCTCGCTGTGGTGTCGCACACTGGAGGTAAACACGATTCAAGCACAACATATAGTCAAGATATTTTCCTAATATAAGCAATATGAAGGATTTACTCCTGCTGCCTGACCAGCTCCTCAAACTTAGCCGTACACGTCCTCCTTAGCTGGGAATCACTGATATGTTTTCTTGGCTCTTGTTCATCTATCACCTTCTGTCTCTGTTTGTCTCTGAAGAGCGGAGGGTGTTACAGCCCAGTGACTGTGTGTACTCTGAATCTCTGACCCCACAAGGAAAGCTTGTGGCCTGTCGCAGGGATCTTACTGAGATCTTGGTATGTAAATGGCTGCATTTTTTGTCTTTCTGTAACACTCAGTCTTTAAAAGAAGCTCAAGTTGCAGCTTGCAGGGCCAAAGCAAAACACAACATCCTACAGTTGGTTATTTAGCCTCTGTGTCACCTTCTTGGTAAATCAGGCATGAAAATGAATATTTCACTTCCCCAGTAGACATATTTTCACTGTTGCAATGAGTCATGCAGCAGCAAACTGGAGAGGCTCAGGCCTGGTGATTGTTATTAACTCTGACTCAGTAGGAGAGGAAAACGTGTGAGCCACAATTATTGTGTGGTTGCCCGACAGTGACAGCTGGACTGGAAAGTGCCGTTTCAGGGCACGTTTGTAAAGGGATGTCATCATCACAGAGTGAGATCTGTGTCTGAATTTCCTACCAGCTATAGCCTGACTGATTTGTTGGTGGGGCGATATTGGCTATTTGCAGAACTATTGTTATCGGCGTTTATAACAGCTGATAAATGAAAAGGTCCCAGAACAGATGTGGCCATAATGCCACATACTAACTGATGCAGATGCAAATACCAGTCTTCTCTTGACCATAGTGCTCCTGATAGGACTTTATTTGTGCATGCCTTGTCTTTGTGTACAATAATTTAACTGTCTTTACGGGTTTGTATGTGCAGCCTCCTTTAACGGACAGTGCTGAGCTAAGCAGGAGGCCAGTTCGACTCCTGGGCATCAACACCTGGGATGTGGCAGCTGCCCTCACACACCTGGACTGGAGTCTCTTCAAATCCATTCACGAGGTATCCACTCATACAGATAAATGTATGTGGTGTATCCACAGAGTTTTAAATAAATTCATATTTATGACAGAAGCTGCTGGAGTATAAGCATTAGAGTATAAACAAATGCTCAGCCAGACTTCCTGGATCATGAGCACAGCTCAGCCAGCAACTGAGTAGCTTTCAGGATGTGTTGTTCTTGTGAAAACTTTAAACATAGCACAGATGAAGAGACACAGGCTCCATCTTGGTGTGCTTTCCCATTCGGTACTAGAGTACATTTGAGCATTTTTTATTTTTTTTTTGCCTGATGATCAACATATTATTCACAGGTCGGGCTCTGCGTTCAGGTGCATTTTGAGGGTTGAACTCAGGTCTAAACTGAAAGGTAGCTACTTTAAAACCAGGAAAAGTACAGGTGATTGAATGTAACATGAAGATTAGTTGAGTGTCTGTCACTTTTTTCAACAAAAAAGTAGTCCGACTCGTCTCCTCGGAAATGTTTGTGTGCATGCAGTCTTGACACTAACCTCTTCTTTTTATGTATAACAGGTGAGATTTAAACACAAGGATGGGTGAGGACTGTACCCTGTACTTAGGGTTGTACTGTTGCTCTTCCTTGTTTTACATCGTATATGTAAATTGTTTTTATTTGAGTTTTTGATTTTAAGTTTGAAAAATGAAATAATATCAAGATTAGAGTGGAACAAGTGAGTGAACATTTTGGAGATCGAATGATCAATCGTGGAAATTGATGGCGAAGTAGCCACGTTTATAGAGGGAGAACACACCCAAGGATGTGTGTTTCTTGATGTGTTTCATTCACACTCTTTCTCGCTGTCAACATGCAGCAGGAGCTGGTGTACTACACTCTGAGCCGCGCTCCTGGCACTGGCCACACGGCGGCGCTCTCAGTCCTGCTGCAGCGCTGTAACGAGGTCCAGCAGTGGGTCATGTCCGAGGTGCTCATGTGTGTATCGCTCAACAAACGAGTGCAGCTTCTCAAGAAGTTTATCAAGATTGCAGCTCAGTAAGAACAGCACACACACGCGGTCATGTAAACAAAATATAGAGTGTATTTTTCAAGCACGTCAAGCTTTATCTCCTCTTTTTAATAAAATTTCTCTGCTTCTGCGTGTGTTGAACACAGCTGTAAAGCCCAGAGAAATCTGAACTCTGCATTTGCCATCATCATGGGTCTTAACACAGCTGCTGTCAGTCGACTCAACCAAACGTGGGAGGTAAGTTTTAACAGAGCTGAGTCTCTTCACTACGATGTCTTTTTTCAAGCCCAGCTCTGAGCAAACGCTTTCCTTTTCAGAAATGTCCAGGGAAGTTCAAGAAGCTCTTCTCAGAGCTGGAACTCATCACGGTGAGACCTGGTGGACAGAGATAGAGAAACACGCCGAGATGAAAATGTGCTATTCCTTTAAATGCCTCCTCCTTTTCCAGTCCTTTTCTTTACTCTGTTATCTGTTTTCCTCCATTTCTTTTTCCAGGATCCATCTCTGAACCACAAAGCCTACAGAGAAGCCTTCAAGAGGATGAAACCTCCTAAGATCCCTTTCATGCCTCTTCTCTTAAAAGGTATCTACTCTAAATCCCACACACACACACACACACACACACACACACACACACACACACACACACACACACACACACACACACGAAACACTGAATGAATCTCTAATAAGCCTGTCTCCTGCTCTTAGATATCACTTTTATCCACGAGGGAAATAAGACCTTCCATGACAACTTGGTCAACTTTGAGAAGTTGGTGAGTTTGAGTCGTTTCTTTAATGTCTTTCAGTGCCTCAAACCATTTTCCTGTGACATTTCAGGAATTATTCCTTTCTGGTTCACTTGATTTATTCTGTAGACTTAAGCTGTGCAGTGTAGGTGATAATAAGGTCGCGATACTTGGATATTTGTATTGTGACGATTAAAGAGTGCAACAGTGAGATTTTGGAAATAAAAATCACATTCATATTCTTCATGAGGGTTTTTGAATCTGAGCTATAATGTTGTAATCATCCAAAGCAGACTTACTAAGAGCTCAGACGTCATTTTCTGACATGTCAGTGGAGAAAACTAAGTCGAAATTCACTTTTGTACCCAGGGTCCTTTAATAAAGCTGGGACTGCTGTGCTCTGTAGTTTTTGTTTTGTGAGTATTCTGCAGTATATTATAACAATAGAAAGCTGCCTCTGTGGTGCATACATCATACTACTGCCTGAGTTAAACATGGGCATTTTTCAGCTGGTGAAGGCGCCATCTGCTATTTGTTGTCAAGTTGACTAATGAAAGTTAAACACTCTGTATTTCCAGAGTACATGCTGAGTGGTGAATCCACCATCACCAAAAGTAAAACTTTGGCCTATTGAAATGTATTTGGTGTTAAAAAGATGCATGTTTTGAACGAAAGAAAAACTATCGAGGGGTCACTGATGTTTTCAGTCCACAAGAACAAAAGATCTTTCCTGTTTAATGTCACCCTAATGCAACATGTGTTCTCCTAAACCAACAGCATATGATTGCAGACACGGTGAGAATGATTCGCCACTGCCAAAGTGACCAGCCAGGTGCGTTTTGTCTTTTTTTTTTTTTTTTAACTGAACTGAATCTTTAGGTTCAAAGTCTCACTTCTTGTTTATTATTACTCTATAGTATAGTTAGGAAGCACATCCAATGTAAAACATAGCACACATGCAGTGTTGTATGCTCTGCCAACCCATTAATAATAACAGAGGTATATATTTTTTTCACAGTGTAAACAAATCATATACTTCCAGTAGTTTATAATCCATAAAGGAGCTGTCACATATATGTATGTAACACACATTAGAAGTTTGTGTATAGCTATAATGCCATGACGGCAAAAAGTAAAACAATATTAAAAAATATTTGTTGTAGTTGTTGTTTATGCTGTTTTCAAATCCTTCAGAGGAATCTGTCGCCATCTGCAGCTGAGTTAGTGTACTGCAATTTTACCTGTGTCATTTTCTTCCAGTTTCCAAGCAACCATTTCCAGACAGTCTTTTATTTCTTTCTATGGCTGTAATACAGGCTGTTTGTAGTAACTGTGTGTGTATGTTGTGTTGAATCCACTGATGTGTGTGTGTTTGTCTTTTAGGGAACGAGGTAATTGGGGTCGACAGTGCGGAGGTGAGGGCGAGCGTTCACTACCTGCACATTATCGACAATCAGCAGACGCTTTTTGAACTTTCACACAAACTGGAGCCCCGCGCTTAAACAGACGCACGCACACACAGAGACACAATGGACATGGGGGAAATGCTTCTGTGTGATGTAGAGGACGCTCTGTACAGCACAATGTCACACACCAACAACAAATCTTGCTACCAGCAGTGGTGCCAAATGGACAACAAGGTGTGCTCTGGTAAAAGCCAAACACGTGCCGAGAAAGGATTTGTAAACTGTGCACGATCTGTGAACCGAATCTGTGCAGCGAAACAGAGATTTGCCAAACGGAGACAGAGAGAGCAGAGGAGGCTGTAATTAGTTTGTACAGTATCTATTAGACTGAGTATGTCATCGTTTTGTTGTTGTGATCGGTCTTTTGTTATTTATTAGCCTGTTCAGCAGGTGGACTTTTTAAACTTTATTTTTTTTGCCGTCAGTCATGTCGTCGTGCCCCCTGAGGGGTCAATAAAGACTCAATAGCCTCCTCGTTACATTTCAGTTCAGCTACAAACGCAAAAGCACCTGTAGAGGAGTGAAGGACCTGCGGCCACAATCTGTACTGTGGGCGCTCTAATCTGATTATATCTACATGGAACATCTTTGACCTGTGATACACGTAAGTCCACACAGGCTGTAGTTATTTAGTTGATGGTGTGCAGCTTTTTTTGTTATTGTGATGAGGCAGCACACTTTACACAGTGATACTCACTCAGACTTTCTCTTTGATCTATAGTCTGTGAGGTGTTCTGTTAACAGAGAAGGAAGCATTGGACAAGCTGATGTTTTTTTTTTTCTATCCAGCTCCTATTTGAGCCGACATTCGTCGTGCACACTTCTCTATGGTGTTTTTGTGTGAACAGTTACTGATAATACTGCATTGTGTATGTGGACCTACACATTTTTCAGTGCCAAAACTGACATGGAGCACAGATTGTACTGCAAGGCTCTTGGTTTGATTGTCTTTTTGTCAGTTTTAATTCCTTGAATAAGGAAAATCTGATGTCTTAGATCTCATTGAGATGATGTTTGATTTCATCATGGCTGAGTTCGTGTGTGTGTGTGAGATTGTATCGGGCCTCTGTTGAAACACGGCCCCAGCACAGAGCTGTGTGTTCTTTTTTTTTTATGTTGTTGTGTTTTATTCTGTTAGACAGAGTCAAAGTATTCCAACACAAGACACAAATAATAGCTTTATGCCACAGAATTGTGGTTTAATTCTTTACCCCTAGAAGCGCTTTTTCTAACCTGAGTGGTGTCTGTCATATTTCAGGCCCACTTTTAGAACAAAATGACTGAGTGTGCCTCAGAAGTTAGCAAGGATGGTGTCTGCCTACCTTTGGAAAACCCCCAAAAGTACTCTAATGGTCATAAAACAATGTCTTTGTTGATATATGCTGAGGTGTCAGAGGTCATCATTAAGGGTTTGTAAAGAGGAGAGTTTGATTAATTCCTACTGACTGAAAATATCACTTCATGTAGAAGTGGTCTCATGTAAACTTTTTTTTAAAGATAACATAGGGTGAGACGGAATAATGGAAGCACAATTACACAGAATTCCTCTATAATAACACGCGCATGGACGGGATATTTAATTTAGTTTCTTCTACAGATTATTGATCCCTTTAATTGTGGTTCTCCTAAAGAAATCTCCTTGGAATCAAGTCAGTTCCTAATTTATGTTGTTGACAAACCCATATGACGTAAAAAATATTCATTAAATATTGACAGCATGTAGAATCTGCTATCTTGTTACACAAACTATCACTCTGCAGTGAAAGAAATTGACCACTGGATGAAGAGATTCACAGTTATGACAGAGATGATGAGAAATTGATATTATTAAGAAAAAAAACGTACTAGTATTTTCATTATTTTGTGCCCGATACCTGTTCATACCTAGCCTGTTATTTCAGTAATACGTTTCTGCTGAGTGGGAGGAAACATCCAGAAGCTTTCTTCCACATTGCCATACGTGTGTTGCATTGTTTTTGAGTCTTATAAGGCAAGACATTAGGATGAAGTGCAATAAGGTCGAAATGTTGCCACAAGTGTCCACCATCATCATTTAAACACAATCAGAGCAAAGTCCCCCCCTCCCACCGATTCAGAACCTTCTTACAATTCCAGACACTGTTTTAGTGCCACAGGCATCGTTGGTCCTTTACAAGAAAGAATTCAAGGATGTGAAGGTGAAGAGTCACTTTACATTTTTTGTGTTATAAGCAGCTTCTCACTGTGCATTAAAGATGCTTTGAAATATAGACTCTAACTCTTTTGTTCTCACTGAATGTTTTGCAGACACAGCTTTGGTCTGCAATTCGTTGCTTTGTATTTATCTTAAGAGTATTTTGAGTCGTGTAAAATCCTCGAGTCCAAACCGTCGTGCTTTAGAGAAAGAAAACTGACATGTTCAGAATTTGGCTAAAAGTCAGACTGAGCGTTCATCTGTATTCATCTAATGTTTGCCATCATTTGCTGTATGTTGCTGTACTAAACAAATTTAACATAACTTATTATTATTATTTGGCTTTATTTTATTTTTTTCTTCAAATTCTTAAAGATTCCTTTTTTTGGGTGGGGGGGAAAAGCAAGATGGTGATTCTTTGCCTGGCTCGAGGTGATCAATGAGAGCCATGATCTGTTTGAATGAAGGCCTTGTGGTAGTCATTTTTACTATTAAATTGTAAACGAAGCGCACATGCACACACACCTCTGCTCGTTGTGTTCAGAGAGCAGAAGTTATTTATTGTAATATATTGGTTATTTATGTATTTCATAGGTGGAAAAACATGTCTGTTTTTTGTGCCATGTCAGGAGCTTCAACAGTGCAGAAGAAGAAAAGATATTTGTGGTTTAAAACTGCTGAAGAGGGAACGTAAAAGGACCTGCTGTCACGTTCTGTGGCCACTTGAGGGCAGCAGAGGATCAGATCAGATCAGAGTGTCTAAAGTTTTTGGGGTTTTTTTAGAACAGTGTTTTTTAAAACCTGTTTGCATGACGAAAAAAACAAAACAAAACCACAATGTTCACAATGCAAGAGAGGACATGTTGAAGGCTTTGTACTATTGTAATATTGTTGATGTGTAAATATATGCCTATGTTTGGTATGTTATTTATCTGTTGTAAATGGGGAAAAAAAAGAAAGTCAACCACAAAGCAATACGTCTCCCCTTGTCTCCCCTCAACCTTCAGACGGCTGAAGTCACGTCTTTTCTAAAGCTGCGTTTTACTATGTGAAGATTTTACTGAAAATGAATAAATTATAGGTTTTATGTGACATATCTCCGGGTGTTTGTCTTTTTTTGTTGGCCGATGTTCCGGTATTGTGTAGATGTGGACGAGTGAAGTGAAGAAGTGAAGGTCTTTTCTGGCTTATATTCAAATCCTGTGCAGTTTGCCCAACTGAAGGTTTGTTTTTTGTTTGTTTTTTTTGGCACAAGTGCTTTTAGCCAATGATATTTGACTAACATTTCACCCACCCTCTCTGGAGTCCATAAAAGAAAGCACCCAGTCACATTTCTCTGTAGGATTCTTGGTAACATCCACCTTTAAACTCCAGCAACACACTTTATCAAAAGTGACGGATTAAAACTCCAACACGATGATATTTGTCTTCTTGCTGGTTCTGGCTCTGGGTGCTCCATCTACTTCAGATGAACAAGAAGTACATTTATTGCGTGGTAACTGTCCCAACTCCTGGTACATCTACAACGACCGCTGCTACATGCTCAATGCCGTAACTATGACCTGGGCTGATGCAGAGCTGCACTGTGTGTCAGAGGGAGCCAACCTTGTGTCTATCCACAGTCTGGAGGAACATAATTTCATCAAAACCTTGATTAACACCTTAAATGGTGAAAATGTCCTCACCTGGATCGGACTCAGTGACGTTCACAAAGAAGGCAGATGGATGTGGTCTGATGGATCTCAAGTCAACTTTGAATTTTGGGGTCAAGGAGAACCAAACAACGCTGAAGAAAAGGAGAACTGTGCACACATCAACTCCGGCCCAGATTTAAAATGGAATGACCTAGAGTGTTCAAAAACAGTTTCCTTTGTATGTGCAACTCGTAATGTTTGTCATTAGGAATAAAGAAAAAAAAAAGATATGTCTGATACAACTTACTAATTATGACCGTATAAACTGGGTAAAGCACATCAAGGCTGCACAGTAAAGATTCAGATCAGGTGTCATTTTTTGTTTACACTTTGTGGCTCCTTCCATCAGAGCATCTTTTTAAATAGATGCACGATTTACATTGCGATACGTTAAACTTTGTTCAGTATTGAGAGTCCAGCTGGACCTATTAATACATTTCAAATTTCATATTAAATATTCTGATGTCATTTAACTCCTATAGTGTTACTTTTTGTTGATTTTATATCAGGTGAAGCACCTTGTTATTTGTATCTTGAAAGACAACATATAAATAAATTTACTTACATTTGCTTAACATTGCTGTTCTGAGGAGAGACTGAGAAGAGCACCTTCATGGTGAAATGCTGTCTCGCTGCTAAAGCTGCTTAGTTTAGTCTTTGATTCCAATCCTCCCCCGACCCCATCAAATGGTAAACTGCATTTTGTTCACTGCTGTGGAGCAATACAACATATTTACACAGTAAAACAAACAGTTTTCTGGAACATGTTGAAGTTTAACAAATGTAAAAAGAACAAGAAACAGTTCTATAACTAGTTGTCTGTGATTTTTATGAAAAGATTGATACATATAATTTTTAAGTTGAACCTTGCCACTATGGGTGAGTGCACAGGGGCTTTGTTTTTGTCTCTGCTTTGAAACACTCACTCCTGTAGGACAAGTTATGTAGAGCCTCTGTGGATTAAATGAATGCAAACTCTAAAAGCAAGATGTCTGACGTTCAACAGAAAGTATTGCTGTAGTATTTCCAAAGATGTTGTGTATTTTCTATCCAGGTATGTATATTTTATGAATATTTTATTTTATTGGCAGTAGGAATGTTTCTGGGGACTAATTTCTTTTCACACCTGTAGTTTATTTCGATTCTGGTCTGAATCAGTTGATGCGTTTGTAAACTTGAACCTTTCCCCCGTGATTAGTTTTGTTTTCCCATAGAGAAAAATCCAAGTGGGTGTGGGAGGAGTTCGGTGAGGCGGTGGAAAAAGACTTTTGGACTGCCTGGAAGCAATTCTGGCAAAGCTGCCAGGCGACAGATCAGACTGAGATTCAAAGATTTATCAACAACGATACACCATCTGGCAGAAGAGCATTTATAGAATAGAATAGAATAGAATAGAATAGCATGGCTTTATTGTCACCATACAGATGTACAATGAGATACAGAGCATCTCCTACTCAGTGCAAACATCTGGGAGGAATGAGGCATTTTCGCGATGGCGTCTTCTGTGGATCTGTTCACACAATATACAAACTCATAGGGGTCGAGGTCTGGGGGAGATAGTCCTTGATGTGCTGAAGGACCAACATTTTTATGATTACCAGCACGAGGGCCACAGGGCGGTAATCATTCAGGCTAGTGGTGGAAGGCACTGGAATGATTGTGACTGATTCTGGACAGGGTGGGACGGCTGCCTGATCTAGTAAGAGGTTGAATATTCTGGTGAAGATGAGGGTGAGCCAGTGGCCACACGCTCCTAGCACCTTGCCAGCACACGTCTGACATGGTGTTCCGTTACAGTGACTAGAGCGGTGCATGAACCAGATGAGGATGAGAGCAGGGCTGGAGCAAGGCTGCTGTTGTGGTGTTTTGAAGTGGATGAAGAAGCAATTTATTTCCTCTACCAGGTTTATGGTTTATGATGTCTTGTATGCCCTACCACACCTCCCATGTGTTGTTGCAGGTGGGACTCTATGCTTCTTTAATGGACACAAAGATTTACCGGTGTCGCGCCAAGGTAGTTATCCCTGACAGAATTTGTTTCCTTGCGTCCATGACCCTGACACAGTTTGTTTGTCCCTGTCCAAATCATGACAAACTTGGTTTGAGAACCTGGTATACTATAAAAGTTTATATGAATCAAGTTTACACAGACGTGATTATTCTGTTATCAGGCAAAACGTCCTCGGTTTGTTGAAATAATCCCGTCTGATACCACGTGAGAACAATAAATGCATAATTTTCTTTTGTAATCCACAAACTGAATGTGGGTTACAACTGAACTAATGTAACCACACTCATCTTTCACTTTTTCACAAAAGTAAAACATAACTACTTCCATGTATGGTTGATTGGATTCTGTCTGGGATATCTACCTTGGCATGACGCCTGTCTGAATCCTTTGTTTTCATGCTGCTCCAGACATCAGGACTGGAGCACCGGGAAGAAAAAGTCACGAACACACAATCATAGAATAATGCACAAGACCAGACACACAAAATATAAGCCTACACATTTCCTACCAAAAAAAAGCAAAAAGTTAAGTTGTTAGATGTTGAACTCTGTCAGTTGTTACCTTGTATAACTATGGCACATGTTCTTTAAGGAATAAATACCCTATACAACAATAAATGTATTTTAAAAGTATCCCTCAGTTAAATTTGCTGTGAACTTCAAATTAAACTGTGGAGTGTGTGAAAGCTTGTGCAAATTTTTATTTAAAATCTCTGTAAGTTCCTTAATGTGACATTTACATCCTTTGCTTTCACTTTCTGTATGTTTGATTATATAAGAGTGCAGGCCACCAAATACTATTCATTATCTGCTCTAATTATCTGGACTTTGTTGTTAGTTTATGATAGAATAGTTTTATTCTATTATAAAAGTTTTTCTTGGCAAAATGATGTAACAGTAAACACACATGCACTGAGTTGTTGAAAGCATTCACTCACCCATCCACATCATTGAAGTCCACTGTTCCAATCACTTTTATGGCCACAGGTGTATAAAATCAATCACCTTGGCATGCAGACTGCTAACGGGATGCAACCTGCGCCAGTCGTCAAGTTTTCTTGCTGCTAAATATTCCACAGTCAGCTTTTAGTGGTATTATAAAAAAAAGAGGAAGTGATTGGGAATGACAGCAACTCAGCCATGAAGTGGTAGGCCATGTAAAATCACAGAGCAAGGTCAGCAGATGCTGAGGCACATAGTGTGCAGATGTTGCAAACTTTCTGCAGTGTCAATCACTACAGACCTCCAAACATCATGTAGCCTTCAGATTAGCTCAACAACATTGTGTAGAAAGCTTCATTTAATGGGTTTCCATGGCTGAGCAGCTGCATCCAAAACTTACATCAAGTGCAATGCAAAGCATTGGATGCAGTAGTGTAAAGCAAGCCGCCACTGGACTAGAACAGTTGGAATTGCCCATTCGGTTGAGGTCTGGGTTCCAGTGGCCACCCTGCCGGGGGCAGTCTGCTGTTTTCCACCTCAGGGAGGAGGGCAACATCAGGGTTTAGGTATAAGTTCCTCCTCCGGGGTAGGTGTACCTGGACCTGGGATGTAGAGAATGTTTGGGGAGTGTAATTGTGTGTACAGTGTCCATTTATGTCTGTGTCCATGTTGGGTGAGTGCCGAGTGTTTGTGTGCATGAGGGTGGGAACATACGTTTGTGTCTGTGTGTGTCTGTTTGTCTGTGTCTATGTGTCAGGTCGGTCCTCGGACTCCACCTCTCTGGGAACATCTCAGGGCCTCCAAGATATAGTGGCGGATGCCCTTGGATGTTGGTGCATTGGGGGTTCTTTGTGTCCACGGCTGGGTCCTCGAGCATGTACCTGCTCACTCTTGGTGGCTGCATGGCGGGGCCTGGCACCCGTGGCTTGGTCAAGCCACCTTCCGGGGAGCGGGGGCCCTCGTGCCTCTGACCTCCGGGCCCGGGGCCCAGTCCGCTCTGGCACGTCACTGCAGCTCCCTCTGGCTTCTGCTCCGTGGCTGCTGGGGGACCCCTCTCTGGGGCTTTCCTCGGCTCCTTCTGGGGGGAGGCACTTTGCCCCTTGGGTGGTCCTCCTGGGACTCTCGCGCTCTGGGGACCTCTGGATGTCTGGGACCTGGATCTTCTCCATGCCTGCTTCATGCCCTGAGGGACAGGGCTATG
>VURO01009564.1:9098-22408 GCA_015108175.1 Pelvicachromis taeniatus
CAACGTGTGTGTGTTCACCTGTTACAGAAAGAAAATTCAACACTTGGAAGAGGTGGAACAGACAATTCCAAGTCTGTGCTATCAACACTTTTGCTTTTAAATAATCTACGTATTCCCAAGGTGAAATAAATATACTGAAACACAGAAAAATCTTGACATCAATAAAGCAGGTGGGTATCAATATGTTGAACTGCACACCAAGACAATTCTGACAACAGGTTTGCAATAGTTTGCAACCAAATTACACAATTTCTTCCTGAAGAACAGAAGCAGATTTCACTCATCAAATCTTATTATTATTTATGCTTTCCTGTTCAACATCCTCATGCATCCTCAATGTGATATTTATTAGTGAACGTTTTTAGCTGAAATCAGAGCTCAGGCTTACACCGAAGATTAATTGGAAGCTTCAGCTTCCTTCTATCAGCAAATTAAAGAAATTACAAACGAATAAGAATAAGGACATAAAACAGATTTTAACCTGAAGGGATTATAATCCACAGCAGTCTGAGGTGTGACCACGGTAGGTTGCAGATTAACAATTCCCAAATGGATTATTCTCTATAGCTGCAAACGACTTCATTCCTTTTATTTCAAAAAGATTTAACAAATACTGAGACTGCAGTGTCTGAGTCTCATAGCAGCTGTGTTTATTTGAGCCTCCCTGGTTATTAGCATGGCAGTGAGCGACACGTTTTTTTTTGTGAGTGCTCAGCTGTGACATTAAACACTTCATCATCGACTCCTGATAGTTTGCCATTTAGTCTCTCACGTGCAACAAATCGTAGAGCAATGCTGCCACCTGGTGGCAGGAAAAACCGTGACCGTGCAGCACGTAAAGTATGATTGATCTCTTTGAAAAACAGCGCTTAGTTGAAGTTCTTATTTATTATTTGTTACAGTTCGAAAAATAGAAACTTCGTGTAACAATACTTGTGGTACATAGTAATAAATTAGCCACAATAATGTTTGTTTGCCTGTTTAAATTAATCGCTCGAGGCTTTTAACCTTTTGCTTTGAAACGCTGCACATGCTAGCGTCCGAAAACACGCTGTTTCTCTTTCTGATTTATGCCACTTTAGCCCGGTATTAAATTAAAAACAAAAAATAAAAAACGCATAAAAACTTACTTTCTCGTTGGTATTTGTCCTCAATTTTCCACCCGAGTGACGAAACCATTACGCACATTTTGGTAGCCAATGAGGATTTAGACTTATCACTCGATTACCGGTAGGAACATCTATACAACCACCTCCTTTCTATACCCTTTTTTCCCTCTGATTTTAGCAGCAGGCCACCTCAGCTTAAACTAACCGGGTTCACCTCATACCAGGTAATGCTGTCAATGACTTGTGATTAATTCCCTCTGCTGAAAGTAAAACGTCACTAAACTGGGTGAAATAAAAATTCGAGTCACACTGATTCTGTTTATGTACACGTCAGTGCGCACATGGCAGATGAAAGTAAAGCTTTTCCCTCAATTTATTTCTTTTACTTCACTGATCTGTATTTCTTTGAAAAGGTCATCTCTTCTAAAGAAAACTCGTCTAGCTTATGAATTAATTTTACTGGTATTAGAAATTAGTGTCACTGTTAAATTTCAGTCTCAGCTGTTTAAAAGTTATCTCCAGTTATTGATTTACTAACTGATATTTTTATTTTTCCTCCTCTGGTGATGGTATAGAAGAAACAGGTCAGAATACAATAATATGCAAATATGAAGATGATTTATTTCTGATACATGAGCAGCTATATTATCCTCAGAGTTTCCTCGTGTTAACAAAATAACCTACTTAAAAACACAGTGCATTGTATATCTTACTAAAGTGGAATCACATAGAAACACAACAAAGGAAGAATAAGCTTACCAGGATGAGTTGGTGCCTGAGAATTCAGCCGTTCCAGAAAACCGATATATAATTTTGAAAAACATACATACACAAAACAATACATCCTCCTTCAATTCAAAGTTTTTACATTTTAGAACATTAAAAAAAATCTTCTTTTCCTCAACAGGTCAAAATCAGGGTAATGAGGAAAATAGAAAACATGACATTAGTCACCATTACATTATTTATTTAACGAATACTGAGCTAAAAGACAGAATCAGCGTGTGAAAATGTTCACTCAAAGCCCCACAACAAGCACGGCAAACAAATCTCCAACAGAATGACTGAAAAGAAAAGATTAAGGTGTTACAATGTTTTCACACACTACTTCGCATCCTGGCCTAGTTTTTAAATAAATATTGGCACACTGTAATATGTCATGTGACGATGTTCATCTGAGGTTGTATTTAAATAAATTTAAGACCCACTAAGAACCAGATGTTTTTTTTTTAATGTCCTTTTAATGTGGACAATCTTAGAACTGACAGAGGTGTACTTTTCTTTCTCACAACTGTAGTTTTAGGTAGCAGACTGGCAGAAAATCCACTACATGGCATGAAGTCTACACACAGCGCTGAAGGTGAAATAGGAAATAGGTTTATTCTTTGCTCTGTTCTACGAAACTTTATTACAACATAAAGCTGATGAACAAAACTGCGTCTGTTGGACACCGAAGGTTTCTCTTGGAAAGAAAATGCGGACATCATTTGAAAAGGAATCTATGTACAGTATTTACTGAGCATTTGTTCAAGGTTCACTTTGGATGTTTAGGAATCTTTGACAAAGAAGGAAGACGACACATAGAACAGCAAAACATTTCCACTGGATACTTTAAAAGTGTCTTGAAAACTTTAGCACCATTTTGTTAAAAAGGTTCTTGATCTAACAACGAGAAAAAATAGATTTAGAGCTGACCTGGTAACAAACAGTTCACACATTTATTTCTTTTCAGTCAAAGGGATTTAACAGGGAATAACTGGGATCACTTTTTTCACTAATCTATTAAAGCATATTTATCCAAATACAGTAGAAAATATTACAAAGGACAAGGAATAGCATGTTTCATCTCCCTGTCTGTGCACTCTGTCTTGTTCTCATTGGCTGGTGGGAAGTTTTGCTTTGTGTCTTTTTGTGCCTCTGTGGGGTTTTTTTTTTTATTATTATCCTGTTTTGATTGGTTTATTGGAAAAAGCACCTGATTCTTTACACCTTGTCACGTTACAGTAACAAAGTTTGAGAAAGCAAGACAAGAAGAGCATGTCTGACTTTTAGAACCTGATGTCCCAGTACTGCAGAGTCTCTTTAGTGGCTTTAAAATCATCTTCAGCTGCAGCAAAATCGCTGTCGGTCGTTGACGGCAGGCCCCCATCCTCTAAATTAACAAAAAATATCACAGTGGTTAAGACTGGATTTGCTGCTTTTCCTTTTATTTTATTTTCTTCTTCTAATTTAACATTTATTAATCACTTCATATCAGCTATGATTAAACGATTATTGAATGTCAAAGGTATGTTTTGTGTCTGTTCTTGATTTTTGTCTTATCTCACCAGTCAAGCAGAGGATCTGCGGCCTCTCCCAGAACCCTCCAGACAGACATCTGATCAGGGGGTTAAATCTCTGGTGGAAGCCCTCTGCGCATCTATAGCGCACCACTGCGTTGGTCTCGTACGTCTGTCGAGCTTTTCCAAATATGGAGGCATTTCTGACCCTCGGTGGTGGTCCACAGGAGGCTGTGGGAGGAATTAAGATGCTTAAGCACCTTCTCGGGGCCACGTAAAGAATTAGTAGAAAACAGCTCGAAGCATCAAGCACACGAGGGAGTTGATAAGCAATGACACGCTCCTAATGACGCGCCATTAGTGTTACTCACAGGTGCCTTTCTTGCAGGTGTATGCGAGGTGATAGTTGCAGGGCACGTCGCTCCAGCGCCCGTTATCGTGCCACACCATCACCACACAGTCCTCTCCAGAGAGAAAGTAGCTGTCTGGCTGACCCCTGTACCAGTTCTCATAAAGCTGTGAGGTATGAGTTATGTATGTTATTTTTATGTGTATACAAAGAAACTATAATCACAACAGAAATAGTTGAAAAAGCATAATATACATAATGTTTTCATTCTCCTCTTCTTCTCTGAGGTAGTTGATACCTAATAGTCTGGTGTATTTCTGCATCCTGCTTGGTTTGTGTCTTACATAAGAGGTTTCATAAAGAAAAACATAAACAGCAGAACTCATTATGATAATATATTTTCATTCATGATCATCATGGTCATCATAAATAATAACCTACAGATGTGCTACTTTCAAGTGCTCCCTTATTCACAAGGGGTCGCCAAAAACAGTACGCATGTTTGATGTGACAGATATTTTTTTTCCGGATTTCTCAGTGTTTTTCCACTGTGTCTTGCTTTTTTCTTTTTTGCTTGGTATATGTGCTACCACTTGATGTAATTGCCTCATATCACGGTCACATCTTAGTGCCTGCCTAGCAAATGCATCGGTGTTTCATTCTCCATCCCCCCCAGATGTGCTAGAACCCAGAAAAATGTAACTGACACTCCTTTCTCAACTCGTGAAATGAAGCACAGGTGCTGGACAGCGTGCACTCTGACATCAAAACTTCCAAGTACTTAAATAAACTACAAGGAAACTAAAATTAATCAAGTTTTTTTTTTTTAAACTGCTTCATTTTAAAGAGCAAACACAAGGAAACAATATATTTTAATTAGTGTGGCTGCAAAAGAAAAGGAATCTTGCTAACTAGAAAGCAAATTTTTGCTTTCTACACTGTGTTTTTGGTTCTCCAGTTTGAGCATCCTCCTGTCTTTGATGTATTCTGCAGTTTTTATTTGCACACATAATAAAACCTCCTCACCAGTGGGTTCCCATCAGACCAGCGGAAATCATCCTCAATGGTCTTGTCATTCAGTCCGGTCCACTGGTATTCCTTGTAGTTGTCTGTTGAGGAAGACGTGGGATTGAGTTTATGAGGGAAGAAATGAAAGCTGCATTGTTTTCTCATTTCCAAGTGTGCTAAGGAAAATTACTGTTTATGTAGGCCTGTTCTTCAGGGGTCATTATGGACACCAGGTGAGCTCCCATCATGCGGCAGTGCTGCTCTGCAGCCTCCCAGCTTAGACGCTGGCTGAAGTGTCGATAGCAGAAACCGTGAAATTTATCCCAGCCCGGTTCACATCGCTCCAGGTCTGAAAACGTCACAGAGAAGAAAACAGGACAGCCAAACCAACAAGAGTCTTCAGACAGGCTTTTATACTGAATAATTATATAATTTTCACTTCAGGCTGCATTGTAAGAAAATTACTGCTTGGCTTATTTTTTATTTGGAAACTTCTGGCTGATTCCCGTCTCGTTTAACAGCCATTAAAGAGCAGAAGAGAGCTCACCAGCCTGACAGAAGTTTCCTTCATATGTCGGCAAACAGAGGCATTTAATCTGGCCGCCTCTGTCCGTGCAGGTGCCTCCATTAAGACAGGGGTTGTGCAAACAGGCATCTGAAACACAACAGAGGGCAACTGTAAATTACTGTGCACCTGAAACCACAGGTCAAAGACTCATTTGTTATGTAACTGAATAATTACACATGTACAGGAAGGCAGCCTTCATTTATATGTAAGTCTAATTGGTGCCTGTGTTAATTAGAAGGCAGTTTAAACACATATGCTTACATTAGGTAAACAGCTGTAAGTAAATATAGCAGGAACCATTTAGAAACTAAAGGGCATCAGGATCCATGTTAGCCAACAGATGGCAGCAGAGGAGAAACTTTACAGCCTGGCGAGAGGAAATATCTTCAAATCGTCTTCTGGCATCTGTGAGATGCTTCCTTCTCTTTCTTCTTCATTAGTAATGAAGAAAAAAATCCTTTGGAGAGGGAATCTAGACATATATGCATTAATGGGAGGTCCTATAATATGGAATCTTGTGGTTCTAACAGTTTTTTAAAAGGACCCATTGGTCATTTTATTAAGCGGCATGCTCTGATGTGCTGGTGTGTCAATGGTACAATGAACTCTTTTGTTTGTTTTGATGAGAAAAAACCACCAACATGCCATTTTAAAAGTCACCTGACCATAATATTGAACTGACCATCTTTTGATCTGCTGCTGCTTTTCACTGAAATGTTGAATTGTCCACATTCATGATGGTTGATAAATAAATAAATAAAAAAGATGAAGGAACTGGAGAAACACCCTTCAACCGTGCTATGAGTGTTGACATTGCATAGTTAGTCCACAAGAGGGCACTCTGCAAATTCCCTGTTTAGATCACACATGTTTGCAACTCCACAAATGCAGCAAAACCGCCAATCCGAGCAGTTGGGCAGAAAGGAAACAAGTTATTCACTATTTGTTTAGACTATAACACAAAATTATTTTTAAACAGCTTTATCATATTTTCTTTGTAAGGACTGATAAATAACTACACATAACAAACACACATAATTATTTGTTTTGTGTATATGAAAAAAAAAAAAACCTTTTTTGAAATCACCAAATCCTGGTATTGGTCTCTAGATGGCCACTTGTGGCACATCAAGTTGCTGGAGAAAGGCACACACCTGTCTATATAAGGTCCCTTAGCTAACAGTGCATGTCAGAGCACAAACCAAGCAATGAAGTCCAAAGAATTGTCTGTAGATCGTCAAGACAGGATTGTATCAAGACACAGATTTGGGGAAGGGTACAGAAAAATTTCTCCACCATTGAAGGTTCCAAGGAGCACAGTGGCCTCCATCATCTGTAAATGGAAGACATTTGGAACCACCAGGGCTCTTCCCAGAACTAGCGTCCCGCTCAATCTGAGCGATCGGGGTAAACGGGCCTTAATCATTACAAACATTCCAGAAGAATCATTTGTGCAGCACTCCACCAGTCAGGCCTGTATGGTAGAGCGGCCAGACGGAAGCCACTCCTCAGTAAAAGGCACATGATGGCACGCTTGGAGTTTGCCAAAAGGCACGTAAAAAACTCTCAGGACAATGAGAAACAAATTCCTCTGGTCTGATGAAACAAAGATTAAACTCTTTGACCTGAACTTAAAGTGTCATGTATGGAAGAAACCAGGCATCACTTGGACAATAACATCCCTAAAATGAAGCATGGTGGTGGCTGCATTATGCTGTGGGGATGTTTTTCAGCAGCAGGAATTGGGAGAGTAGTCTGGGTCAAGGGAAATATGAATTCTGCAATGTACAGAGACATCCTTGTTGATAACCTGTTCCAGAGTACTGTGGACCTTGGACATCCTCTATCAGGACAAAGATCCTTGGCACACACTCAAGAAACAAGGGAGTGGCTTTGGGACCACTCTGTGAATGTTCTTAATTAGCCCAGCCAGAGCCTAGTCTTCAACCCAAGATCTGAAAATGGCAGCGCACAGACACTTCCTATCCAACCTGATGGAGCTTGAGAAGATCTGCAAAGAAAAAACTGCCCGAAAAAGGTGTGCCAAGTTTTTAGCATCATAGTCAAAAAGACTTGAGGCTGTAAGTGCTGCTAAAGGTTCTTCAACAAAGTCTTGAGCAAAGGCTGTGAGTACTTATGTACATGTTATATTTTTGTTTTTTTAATTATTTTATAATAAGTTTGCAAGAATCTCAAACAAACTTTTTTTCACTTTGTCATTATGGGGTATTGTAAGTAGAACTTCAATGTCAGAAATGAATTTAGTGAGTATTGGAATAATTCTATAACAGGACAAAACGTGGAACAAGTGAAGCGCTGTGAATACTTTGGGTGTACTGTATATTTGTCCATTTTCCTAACCGCTTATCTAGTTCTGGGTCTGCAGGGGGGTTGGTGAATCTCACCTGGCATCTTGCTATATTTGTCACAGTCAGATGGTATCTAAAGAGAAAAACACGTCTGAAACTTCATTTTGCTTCTCTAAATTTGTAAAACAAAGGAAAAATGAAATCACGAGTGCTCAAGCTGGAATTAAACATTTTACAAGTGGATTTGGTTTGTTTGCTTCCTTTGACACCCTGTAAACAAGAACTATGTGCTGCCTGTTATTATCCCCACACTCACATATTGCTCTCTTCAAAAATCTCTTTCATTGCTCAGAGTGTGTGTATGAAAGGTAATAACTGCTTTACACAAGTCAAATGAGATTCACGTGCACTCAAAGTAAAACCATCATTCAGTTTTGATGACGAATACACAAATGGTGGATGGAAAACCACTGAGGTGCCTTTCAAGTCTTACCTATCAAAAAATGAAACTTTATACTGTGACGGTGTTCACATCTGAGACTTGTTTTTGTTTGCTTTTCAACAGAAACAGAGTTTAGATTCATGGCCCCATCTGTGAGCGGATTTCCTTCCCTTTTGTCAAACAACGCAACAATAAATTGTCTGCAGACGATGACTTTCTTATTGTGTTTCTCTGCCTATTCTCCTCTTTAGGCTGCCGACTGCAGTATTTTATCACCATAAAGAGTCCATTGTATAAAGATTATTACTCACCCCCAAAAAGGCTTAATTATGGCGCTGAAGCTGAAATTATGTATGAAAAATAGGAAGGGCACTAATCTATGTAATACTTAGTTTTTGGAGAAGGGAAACAGTTTGGATGCTTAAAGATTGTCTTGTAATAAAAGTGCAGCTTGGAGAATGCACATGCTTTCCATGTGTTTCGTCCATTTGCGGAGTAAAACCACAAAAAGCTTACTTACTTACTTAAAATAAATCAACTTTTCATAAAACAACAGCAAGTAAAGCCTGCTTGGGTCCAAATGAAAGTAATAAGGTTTGGTATATGGTGGCCACAGACTATTGTGACTAATGAGTGTGGAGGAGATACCAGGAAACACATTGTTAGGTGAGGAAAGACGGGGCTGTAGAAGGGCATTAAGCCAGCAGCAAAACTGATCTCTGGCTCTCTTCCACAACATATCTTTTATCCTGTCTTCCTTCTTTCACCCCAACAGGTCGCAGCAGATGGCCGCCTCTCCCTGAGTCTGGTTCTGCCGGAGGTTTCTTCCTGTTAGAAGGGAGTTTTTCTTTCCCACTTTCGCCAAAGTGCTTGCTCATAGGGGGTCATATGATTGTTGGATTTTTCACTGTATGTATTATTGTAGGGTCTACCTTACAATGTAAAGCGCCTTGAGGCAACTGTTGTTGTGATTTGGCGCTATATAAATAAAATTGAATTGAATTGATATCTGCTCTAATGTGGATGGAGGAACAGGAGAGGCACTATCAAAAACCTTAACCTCCAGCAAGGTACTCATGTGCATGTTTCTGACCAAACCATCAGATCCAGACTCCATGAGGGTAGCATCAGCGTAGGGCATCTTTTACTAGGACTGCTCACAGCTCAGCATCGTAAAACTCAACTGGCATTCGCCAGGGAACACCAGAGCTGGCAGGTCCACCACTGGAGCCGTGTTCACCTCACAAATAAGAGCAGGTTCACACTGAGCTTCTGAGATAGATGTGAAAGAGTCTAGAGAAGCTGTGACAAACATTACGCAGTCTGTATCATTCTGGTTTGAGAGCGGGTTGACGTAGTGCATAGGCAGTTCTTGGGGAACTAAGGCATTGATGCCATTGACTCACCCACACATTCTCCAGACCTGAATCTTATTGAGAGCCTCTGAGATTCAGGTCTGGGAGCAGATACCCCACGACACCACCTGCCATCTCATTAGGAGCATGCCCAGACACTGTCACCTTGTCAGGAATGCACACGGGGCAATAAACATTACTGAGCTACATCATGAGACAAGTTGGATCCAACTGTGATTTAGATTTTTTTTAAACGTTTTTTTTTTTACCTCAAATTCTACATTCAGTAAAGATTTTCAGCGTGAATATTTTGTTTATCAAGAGCCACACGATATCTTTTTTTTTTTCAAAAGTTGTATTATACTGAATATTGTTTTTCTACAATATTAACATACACTAGGTTGTCAGTGGCCTTTATTGACATACCAACATGGAAATCTTAATAGAAGAACTCTTGAGGTCAACTTTTTCCAGTTTCTGAAACTGTGCTTGATGAAATGCAGTCAAGCCTTAAATGGTTTGTTGGTGACCTGGTGGATGTTAAGAGCTTAAAAGCAGCTTTTCTCTTTTCTTTAAATCTTCTGTCTTAAATTTTTCCATATTTCTTGAAGTTCAGTCCACAATGGCAACTGCTTCTTTTGAAGATTAATTAAACCCGATTATATGGAAGCCAGGTGCTCCATTGAAAAAATAAAGTGTAGTTTTAAATAATAGTATTAAAATTCAAAATATTTAATTTAAAAGATGAGGGTCAATATTAACCATAAGAATTGTTTGGGTTTTTTTCTGGCACAAATAAGCTTCCATACAATGCGTCAATATCCACAGCTGCCACATGAAGTCAAAGAAACAAATGTACCAAAGGGAAGAAATACAAAGTAATACATTTATCAACTTGTGGTAAGACAAGAAACTAATAAAGATTTGTTGCCTTTATCAGTATCAGACCTAAAAACACAATACAAATCTAGAACAATCGTGATTAAACAACAATTCTTAAGTTGAGTATGAAACATTAATGACAAAAGGACACGTGAACATGTTGCTAAATGCAAACACTCGCGCAATCTACAATGAAAAGGTTTTGTGCTTGTAAATATAATAATCTGTGCTTTTTGTACCACAGTGATTAAAACAGCAATGAAAAAGAAGAAAGAAAATCAGTTAAGACTTAAATATAAAGCATTACTGCAGCTTCATTGGTCAGTGCTGTTACATTCAAGGTAATTGTTACTTTCCAGAGAACGATTATTATGCTGCTTCCCAATTAATGGAAAAGATACTATGAGACTTGAACAATAGCAAGAAGAAAATTATTTTAGTGGGAATATCCTTTGCACCTGTTTGGTGCAGAGATGGATGATTTACAAATAAAATCTGATGAATTAAGCTATAACCATCACTCTGGCAGACCCTCACTGGAGAAGAAATCCCTCATTCAAACACACTAGTAAATACAGTACTTCACAGAAGTCATTCTATGGATGAGGAAAAAACATCATGCAGAACAAGACTGGACTGTGGACAAATGTCAAATGGGAGCTGTCCCAGTGTGAGTATCTTGGAGGGTAGAGTGGGGGAGTCACAAGGAGAGGAGTAAGGAGTGTTTAAGGGGAAGTGGGAAGAGTCAGAAGGGTGAGTGGGCTTGCTGAGACAACAGGTGAAACAAACGTGGGAAGTCATTTGAAAAGCAGGACGGGTGTTTTACAGAAAATGGAGCAGAGGCAGGTTGGGCAGAGGACAGACGAGGGGTTTTAGTGCATCACTGTGTCGAGCAGGAAGAGGACGGTTAGACTGATGAGAGTGGCATTAACATTACCTGAAGATTTCTCAGTACCGCCTACAGCTGCCCTCTCATTGGGCATGATAAGCAGGGTTGGCGGCTGGGTGAAAGTAATGTCAACATCTTCCAGAGCACGACCCACTGGTGGTATCAAAATTTTGGGGGTGGTGGTGGTTGGGCTCCAGGTGTGTCTGGACCGGTGTGTGGTAGTGGTGGTAGCTGCGGTTGTGGTTGTGGTGGTGACAGTGGTTGTCTCTTTGGGCTTTGTACCTCGCGAAGAACTTGAAGCTGCTGTGGAGGTTTTTTGGCTGTACTCATTGAGAGATTCTTGGGGTTGAGTTGTGCTGGTCAACAGATCCCACTTGGATGTTTGAAATCTGGAAGGAATGATGGTGAAGTCCTCAGGGTTATCAGTTTTCTCTTGAGATGTTGGGGAAACAGTTTCAGCTTCGAGGGTTGGGGCAACAGTAGCCTTTTCTTCAAAGACACGGATTGGGATAATGTTGGCTTCGTTTTCATCAAGCAGAACAGTTTGGGCAACATCACTATCTTCTTCTAGGGCTGAGGAATCATCAGCTTCTTTCTCAGTAAAAAGACCTATGTTAACGTTAGCTTGTTCATAGACATGGGTTGAGGAAGTGTTAGCCTTGTCTTCATAGTCAACGGAAGGAGCAACATTAGCTTCTTCTTCAAGGGTTGAGGAAGTGTTAGCTTTTTCTTCATACTCAAAGGTAGGAGGAACATTAGCTTGTTCAAAGACTCGAGTTGAGGAAGTGTTAACCTTTTCTTCATACTCAAAGGTAGGAGGAACATTAGCTTGTTCAAAGTCTCGAGTTAAGGAAGTGTTAACCTTTTCTTCATACTCAACGGTAGGAAAAACAGCTTCTTTTTCAAAGGTTGAGGAAGTGTTAGCCTTTTTTTGCAAGCTAATGTTTGAGGAAAGATTAGGTTCTTTTTCAAGGACAGCATTTGGGACATGATCAGCTTCCTCTTCAAGGGTTAAAGAAGCATTAATCTTTTCTTCATACTCAAAGGTAGGAGCAGCATTAGCTTCTTCTTCTTTAAAAACAGCAGTTGGGACAGCATTACTTTCATGGCCTGAGGAATCATTTTCTTCAAAGTCATGCGTTGAAGAAGCAATGCTCTCGTCTTCAAAATCTGAAGAAACATTTGTTTCTTTTTGAAGAGCAAGGGTTGGGGAAATGTTTATTTCTTTTTCCAGAGAAAGGGAAATGTTGGCTTCCTCTTCAAGAGTTAAAGACACATCACCTTCAAAGGTTGGAGCAAATTTAATGTCTTCTTGAAGGGTGGTCCTAACTGTATCGGGTACATGACCACTTGCTTCCTCATAAGTATCAGTCACAGTATCCAAATACATTTTGTAGCCTGGTGTTAGATATAGTGCTGTGGGCGAACTGGTGGATGAGTGAGAAGTGTTTGAGACGTCTGGAGAGCGAGTGGTCACTGAACTTGCTCCAGACACTTGCAGGTCTTCAGATTTTGTTGTGGGCAGCATTTTATCCTCATTTTCCAAACTGAGTGTGTCTTCAATTTCTAAGCTTGTACTTCCCTCCTGTTTAAAGATGGAGGACTCCCACAGCTGTGAGGCTGTAGAAAGATCCAAGCTCAGTTTGTCAGAAAGGGGTGACTGTGACGAGAGTGTCAAATGTGGAACCGCTGTCTGAGGTTCAGCACGGGTGCTGCTGGCAGAAGCAACGGGAGACAGGTGAGTGGTAAAGCCAGAAGTTGAGGAATCTGATGCAGAGATGAAACTGACTGGACTCATGTCAAGGTTGCTTTCTGAAAAAGAGCATATAACATTTTGGAGCTACATATTGTTTTGAGAAGTATATTTAATTGCTTGGATGAGAAAATTTAGAAGAAACAATAAGGCTACTGTCAATCTCTGACCTTAGCTTAGCAAAAAGATTAGAAACAGAGAAACAGCTAGCTTGTCAGAAGGTAACAAAATCTGCCCTCTGCACATGGGTCACCAAACTCCAGCACGTTACGGCCCGTAGCCAGAAGGTAGTCCAGAACATAACCCTTGTAGTTCTTCAGTTTTTCCATATATTATTAAAAAACATAAAATGTGGCATAATGTGGCA
>VURO01009564.1:22428-48128 GCA_015108175.1 Pelvicachromis taeniatus
GCATAATGTGGCATGGATATCTCATGCTAGCCTAACTTGACAAGAAAGTAATTTATCTAAGATAATAATGTTTGAACTTTTGTGGGACACGCACATACCTTCAGAAATATCTCCAGAACCATCCACAGGAGCCCACACTGAGGTTAGCATCTCAGCAGTAGATTCAGTAGTTTGGGATAATTGTGTAAGAAGTGTTTCCTCTTCTCCTTCTTTTTCTTCATCTTTTGAGGCCTCAGTTGAGGGAAAAATCCGCTCAGGATCTACACGGGTCTCCTCCAGGTCCACTTGAACCATGGGGTTAGGATTTAAAGTAGTAGCCTCCAATAAACTGTCCTCTTTAGTACTATTGCTGTCAGTCTCACTGTAGTTGGGTTCTGATTCGTTAAAAGACAGGGTGGTCTGTTGTACTTCTTTGGTCTCATTCAGATTTCCAGATGGCTCTGTGTTTACTTCAGTGTTTGTGTCTGGCTCTGCCTGGTTCTGCATCTCAGGCTCAAATGTGGGTCTTTCAGACTGCTGAAAGGTGAGACTCGAGTTCTGGCTGGAATCTGTTTCATTGTAATCAGTGGGCGGAAATGATGTGTTCTGTGCTGAATTGTAGGTTTCTGTAATAGTGCTGCTCATCAGTGATGTAGGATGCTGGGAATCGTCACTCATTTCTGTGGGAGATAAAGTTTGCTCGTGCAATGTAGGCGTGGTGTTGAGGGGAGACTCTGTTGTGTCTGATATCAGCATTGGGTGTGTATCAACTGGGCTTTCTGCAGTTACAGTAACACCAAAAAAAGGCAATGATTCAAGCATGCTCTGAACCTCTCGCTCCACCTGTTCTGCCAGTTGGTTCAACTGAATTTCTTGATCTTTTTCCGTAAGAATAACAACATTGTGTTCAATGTCTTCAGGTTCTGTGCCCACATAGTCCATCGGAGAGTCAGTGGAAGCATTTCTGTTTTCTGCAGAGAGCAGACAAACAATTAAATGTAACACGTGAAAGATTAAACAAACTAGTTTTGGTTTCTTTCTTGCTAAATATACACTATGAGATGGGCCCATGTTTGGGCCCATCTCCCTTCAAGCCAAGTTTCAAGCTGTGTGTCTGAGATGACCATATTAAGGTTATCTTCTTATACACATACCCCCACATAAATTACAGACCAGGAAATCCCGTCTGAAGCCAGGTATTTATTGCAATCCAAAGCAGGATTTTATTATATCAAACCATGCCCTTGTTAAATCCGATCAAATAAGAGAAACTGTATTAATCTCAGAGAGAAACTGAGAGAATATGAACTTCCACCACAAAAGGGAAAATAATAAAAAGTCCACTTTAGAGTTTTTGTAAAACAATTAACAATCGACAGTTTGCATTTTAAGGCACAACATTTTCACCTTTGAAACAGTAAACATCATGAAGGCTGGATGTCTCTGGGAAGCCAGTCTGGTTGCTGAATCGGTAGAGAGTTTTGACGCCAGGCTGAGGGCCCCCACAGCGTTCCCTTGGGGTTATGATGGGGTAGCGCACGCTGCCATCAGACAGCCAGCCAGGGCTGCAATGGTCCATTCCTTCACTCCAGGCCAAGTAAAGCTGTGCCGTTGTAGCCAGCTCTGCCCCTGCAGCTCTGCAGTACGACTGCGCTTCATTAAATGTTAAAAGCTGTGGGATGAAGTCATGGAAAACCTCCCCTACAGACAGAAAATTTGTTCAGTCTTTGACTTTTTCTGGATAGAAGTGAGTGAAACGCTGGCATGACTGCAATTATCTGCCAGTCTAAGTTTATCACAGATATTTGTATATAGTAAGTGGCATGCTTTTGTCTGATGTGACACATGGTATTTCACTGCAGGAATTAAAAACATATAATTATATGTTTGAGGTAAAGAGATAAGATCCCTAACACAGTTTTGCAACTGTAAAATGTGTCATTTGACTTATAAAATAAGTTAGATGTATCATTTGCTGCATGAAGCCTACTGACAACCCCCCCCCCCCAAAAAACAAACAAACAAAACAAAAACAAAACAACAACACTGAAAAAACAAAAACAAACCCTTGTATTTACATACAGAAGTTATTAAAGTGTTATAATTCCTACCATTAATTTCCTCTACATAACAATAAACATCAAACAGATCATCTGGATCCATTGTCCCATAGTTTCTCACTCCTGGTTGCCCATCCATGTCTCCATAGCAGCCTTCACGAGGCACTTGGATTGGATATCTGCAGCAAAGCAGCAAAACAATCATCATCCTTAAGACTTCACAAACATGTGACATAACATCAACGCTGCACTTGACAATAACTTGGTAAATCTGCAACATTACCAGATGGTGACATTATGACATGTTTACTCTGTGGTTGCTCAATAACCAGTTCACACATGAATACTTATAGAGCAACACAAATATCATGTATTTACAAATAATAATAACTATAATGTTATTTAAGAGTCTGGATCTTAATCATACTAAAAGACCTACATGCCCATGCTACTTTATTGTTTCATTTGTTCATGCAGATGGATGGATGGATGGATGGATGGATGGATGGATGGATGGATGGATGGATGGATGGATGGATATGGATGGATGGTAAAACAGGATTTCATAACTCCACTTCCATTATGATTGTATATTTACTTGCATTATAATTTACCCATGAATATTAACAACATTCACCTGACAAAAATGCATATAATGGCATGCCATGTTGATCTTGTGGGTTGGACACATAGCTTCAAATCTCATTGCCTTAACTACATTTATACAGATATTTAACTGACATCAATTTTTTGATATAGTCTCTAAATGCAGTAAACTAGTTTTGTGGGCCCCCTGCAATGCTCAGGTCCTGTTCTACTATATAAAATGTTTTTTTTATGTCATTGTTAGATGGTGTCATTTGTATAAATTAGATTTTGTTGTCATGATTTTTGCAGAGCCTCTTTTACTAAATGGGTGTATGTTTAATAGAAAAAAATCTTACATATCAACGTTTCACTACACAGTTAACGTGGGTGGACAGTGTGTTGCTAATGAAGGTGTTATAGGTGGGTGGTTTCTTATGTTAGATAAATATTATGTAACATTGTTTTGTAATGTTGCTACCATGGTCAGATAATTTCACATTTGTATTGCGTAATTAGTACTGTGAAGCAGATGTACAGGGCAGGTGGAGAATGTTAACACTATACTTTGTAAGCAAGCAACCTCTGAAACACTGTCTGACCGATGAAGACCTCAATGATTACAAACTTATATCAAGAAGTCGAATAAAACAACAAAAACATCTATATCAGCTGCAGGAGCCTGTAAGATATTTTTTTATTTATCTATGTCTTTTTAATAAGTTGTAATGTGAGCATCATGCAGAGGGCACACAGGTGACGAAATACCTGACAGACTGGTCTGCGAGCCAGCCCGCATCACACTGCTCATATCCGTCGTAATAAGCTGCAAGCAGCTGGTCGGCAGTGGCGATTCGTGCCCCGATGGCTTCACAAGCCCTCTGGGCTTGATGGAAGGTGAAGGCATACCGACCCAAAGCATCTCTGTAGTGGAACACAACACCTAAAAATACACACAGCGTGCACATAATAACATAAATGGCCTAAAAATGGTAAATGACCTGTATTTGTATAGCGCTTTACTTAGTCCCTAAGGACCCCTAAGGACCCCAAAGCGCTTTACACTCACACACACAACATACCTACAAATACATTAACTGCATAACTTGTTTCAACTGTTTTAAGTAATTAAGTAATAATTTGGAAAAGCTCCTGGAACAAAGACATCTTACTAAATGGAAAGAAACTGATCTGTACACAAGAACACATTTCGTTACACAGAGGATTCACGCTTTAAATATCTTTGGGTTCAGGCAGTTTTCAGTGGATTCTACTAAGATGAGAGATTCAGATATTTTCTTACCAAAATCACATGGTGGAACCAGTAATCAAACTGCAACATGATGTCCAAACACAAGAGTTTTAGTAGAGTCAATATGTTTCCTGTGGGGTTTTTTTTTCAGTTTCTGAGAATTGCACTTAAAAACATCCTTCATCACCTACACAGTCTATGTGTATTCTATGTAATCTCCCCCAAACTTTACTAATGAGTCTTTCATTGCGTTACCTTTGACCTTGAGCTCCACGAGGTCACTGGCATCCTCCAGGCCCTGCTGCACTTCACAGCGGTAGTGAGCAGAGTCACTGAAGCGCAGATCTCCCAACCAAAGTGACGCGTCATCGGGCAAGGAGGTGTAGTTGAGCAACGCCGCTCGGTCTCGGTACGCCTCATTGACCTTCACCCTGTGACCCCGTGCCACTAAGATCTGCGTTTCCACCCCACCTGATATGACTGACCACTTGACCCGCGGTACAACAGGGGTCGCGGAGGTGGAGTTGGAGACGGAGGACAGCGACACCACACAGGGAATGGAAATGGAGCTGCTCAGTGGAGCAACAACTGGTCCAGAGTGGGGGATGCTCACGTGGAGCTGCTCCACCTCATCTGGAAAAGAAAAATAAAATGAAAAGAAAAGTGAATCATGCGCCCACTTCTCAATGCACTTTTGTATTCTTTGTTTATGGAATCAAAACGTGATCGGGGAAAATGTAGACACAGTACCGTATGTGTACCGTAGAGTTTGGGTGGGAAAGGCCAGAGTGAGATGGCAGACTGCATAAAGAAGTGGAAGTATCTGCACATGTCTGTGGAGATTAAAAAGGCAAAATAGTAAATATTAAAAAATAAATGAACTGAAGAAGAAAACCAGATATTTTTTTCCAATTTCATAGATATTTGACTTTTAATAAGCGGAATGATTTCTGACATTGTAGGTCATACGTTGTGTCGGTTCAGCGGTTCTCATCTAGAAAATGCTCCACTGATCTCACAAATTGATTTAACAGCCTGCACACCTGTGTTACTTTCACTGCCGCATCCAACTGCTGCGGTTTAGTCTAGCACATGTACACATATGTACAACTCAGTGATTCATCACTAATCTTACCACCTTATCTTATCTTATCTAACCCATAAAAAGGAACAAATGTGCAAGGCACATAAGAAAACTGATTCAGTTTTCAGGATATCAGTGGAAAACTGAGCTGAGTTGACTTGAGCTGCATCAAACTGGAGGGAGAAGATATGCCTGCCAGTACTCACATAGGTGGACTAAGTATAGAGTGAAAAAACTATCCACAATATATTGAACAGACTTGGTGTTATCCCACTGACATAAAGGAGGTGTAACAATGTTTTATTAGCTCCACAAATGTAATTTCTATCCCATAAAATGTCAGAAACAGGTCTCAGTATAATGCCAAAGCTTTTAAAATTACCATAAAGTTGGCCTCAACACCTCAGTGAAACTGCTTCAACAAAAACTGAGCATTATGGTTCTCATAAAACTACAATTTACTGCAGGCCTTTTTCCTATAAGTCAGGATTAGTTTTAGCTGAGCACACTAGAAAACTGGCAACTGAGTTTAAACATTAAAAAACACACAATAACTGTAAAATTTTGTGAGAAAGACTTTTTGTTTTAAGATGTAACTTTGGAGCAGAACCTCTGAGTAAAACGCACGTGTCTCAAGAAATCTTAGGACTCAGGCCATACAGTATAAAAGACCAACTTCTCTGGTTTTCGAAAGGAAGCTGGAAGCAGAGGCTCCTGACCACAAGCCATTCATCACCTCCGGGAGCTAATGACACGGCGTCTCAGCCCAGCGGCATCCTGCCAGCTCTCTGTCACCAGCCTGGCCCTGTTATTAACCCAGCAGGAATGGCAAACTGTCGACAGCGACCTCACACAACTTCCTGATTGGGCCGTAATAGAGATACAAACGTTTATCCATCATTGAAAAACAATTAAATACTGGACAGTGTCAACAATCTTCAAGGTGTTTAATTAATATTCCTGTCAATGTCATAGTCAACCAACCTCACACTTGACAAACCTCCACTAGAAACAGTGATAGTGCAAGGTTAGACCTTTAATCTTGCTCCCTGAAGTTGGTGGATAAGAAATTTATTTCATTATAAATGTATACGAGATATTAACATCAGCCACAACACTTAAAGTTGGAGTAAATACCATTAATAATCTCACTATACTGCAATGTTCTGCTCAGCCTAAACGAACTCCCCAAACAGAAGAATGCTCTGTAACACCATAATTAGACTGAGCATCAAAGATAGACACCTAAATAATCCCCATCGACATAAGACCCAGCCTGCAAACCACAGGACCCAGAGGATTCCCGGGTCTCCTGCTATGTCCTAATGGGTCAGAACTGTTTTGGCACCATGACAAGGATGTGAACATTGCAAGACAGGTAGTAATAACTGGTGGGACTGTTGCAAAGCAAGCAATGCGACTGTATGTTGCTGTACAGAAAACTATGTTTGTCATAGAAACACAGCTCAAGCACTGAAAAAACTGTCTCAGTGGGTTGACGCCTGCTTGTGTTTTCTTTCAAAAGAAAGTTTAGCATTTACTGTATACCGAGTGATTAACTGACATAGTGGGAGAAGCAAAAACATAAGATTTTTACTCTGACCTATTGCAGAGGCCACAATTTTCATGCCACACATGTCATTTTTTATCACTGACTCATAGGAAAATTTGTCTTCTTTCAAATGCTCTGTTCCTCCAAGTCAGCAGCACTTTTAGATCTGTAGGCATCCGAGTGATCGAGGATTCCTGGAGAAAAATGCAAGTGATCTCTATTTCTATCTCTCTAACAGTGCTTGAATGACACAGGTGGAAGCAAACTGACAGCTGGTGGTCATTTGATTGGTGGATTTAAATTTCCTCTCTCACTCTCTAACCAGCATGACTAATAGGATCCCTGTTTCTTAATGGAAGACCAGTATGTTTTTAAAATGCCAAATTTTAAAACCCAACCCAGTGCAGACAATCCAACACACCGAGTCCAGCAGTAGCAACAATCGTACCACTGATATTCTTAATTTTTTACTGTTCTTGTTGTGATCACAGTCATTAGCAGCTAAGGAAGGTGGAGCACTTGCACTGACATTAATGCTTTGCTGATGCCACTGATCCAATAAAACTCTAAATTGTAAAGAGCTTCAAAGAAATCCATAGTGAAGCATAGGAGAGTGACTTTGTGTGTGTTGAGATGACGTTTTAAAAAGCCATATATGTTAGTACATCACTTATTTTTTTTCCAGAAACATTCTCAATATGAGCCTCAGAGCCTCCAGTTGTCTTCTGCAAGGTACGGTACTACTAGAAATTACCTCCTGTATATCAAGCAGATCCCTAGTAAGGAGTCGGCACACACAGCTCAGTGACTTGTGTCAAATTAAATGGCCTTCTTTGATGGTAGAATAACTGTTGTCTGTTTTCTTGCCAGCTGGGCGGACTCCATGGTGCTGGTATCACTATTAGTATTCTTGAGAAGACGTTTCACAAAAAAAGCGAGGAGCAGGCCAAGAGGACAGCTGCACACTGTGCTTTCACTCCATACCAACTCCCTTACAAAGGGCTTCAGGGAAAATTAAAGGACAGGGCACTGGCACACTTGCTTGCTTTTTCTCTTTTCTTTCTTTCACCCCTTTCATGGATGGAGAAGGAAGTTTTAAACCACTAAGAATCATTCTAGGGCAGGCTTTGTACAAAAGAAAGGGCCACATTGAGACCCTGCACACTGATTCAAACGGTATAATGTGACTGTGTGCTTAAATACCGGTTTGTGCTTTCAGATTGATGACAGCGGAGAAAATCCTAGTTGCTGCTGGTTGTTTTGTGCCATCTTTAGATCGCATTTTTCGACCTCGCCTTTGCCAGGCACTTTGCAGGTCTGCTTGTTTTAGTGAGGTTAGCAGTGAAGACAAGTCGAGCTGAAATCAATGCCACCCATTTCAGCTACGGCCCACAAACTGCACCCAGTGCTCTATCTAAAAGGACAGCTAATCCAGAATCTCCTGTGGAATAATCAGCTACAGACTAATGCATTTATGGAAAAGAACACAGAAGAAATTGGGGTTAAATAAGCCTCATCAACTTTATTCAAAGATCCCTGTCAGTGCTGCAAAGATGTTCCTCTGCAGCCTGCATCAGTGTCAATGCACACAAACCAGAAAGAGGCTCCTGATCCCAGTTTAGCCAGCTCAGACATGCCTGTTTGACTGATGTGCTGTAAGCTCAGAAAAGTGCTGAGCTGGAACTGGCTATAGGAGGAATATGTCCAGGATACAACAGAACAGGATCCCAAAAAAATGCACAGTTTTTGCATCTATGGTCTATTTTTTATGTTTTTTTATCTTTTCTTCTCCTTTTATTTATAATTAGGATTTCAGTTGTCAGATTGCATGTAAGCAGAAGTTAAAAATAACATAAAGCAGCCTGTTAGTTTATTTTAACTTCTTTTCTTTTTCTAGTGTATGAAAAAAAATATTTAAACAGAGTTTATACTCCATCTTGCATCTGCTTCCTAATGCAATAAACATCCAGCAAGATCTTTGACCTGGAAGACGTTTAAACCAAATTAACTAAATCAAAATGCTATTTATTGGCCTTACACATCATATCTCAGGTCAGCAGCTGGATATTCACCTTGGACAGTTGTGATAGAATAACTGACTCCCACAAGTATAAATTCTTGCTGCTATTTCCCTCAATAACAAATCAATTTATGTTAATGACATTTGCTTGATTTAAGCCAGACAGAAAACACTTTTACACAATTAGGTCTCCAGAAAACAAATAAACTTAATGTCAGTCTTAACCTTGGCAGGGTCAAAAGAGGTAGTTTGGTTCAAAAATCAACATCAAACCCAGACTGTGAATATAAGCACTGGCTACTGTACACTTAACAGCAGAGCAAGTTGGTAAATGAGGCTATTCACTCAACACCACACCTCCAACTCCCTACATCATCAGCGGTCTGTCTCCTGTCTACAAGATGACCACTTTGGAAGAGCCACCCACCATCTGATTCACCACCTACTTTGTCTGGGAACAAATTAAAGTGTGTTTTGCGCAAACACCTGATCGTAGGCTTGGCTCAATGGATCCACAGACGAACCACAGCCTGTACAGCTGTCCTGTAATACACAGGAGGCAATTTCCGCTTGTGTTCAGGATCAGGTGGGCTCTGCTTTCGGAGATGCACTGAGATGCATTCACTTTCTCTGTTCAGGGCAAACATGCCCAGGAGTCAGGCACCTCCAGTTTGAGCTCAAATATGTGCTCAAATGCTCAGAGGCACAGACTAGTAAAATAGCTTTGCATGAGTGATAGTTGGAATCACTGCAAAGTCTTTCAGTTTACCTACTTTCTGAAACAAGCTCTTTCCCTTTTAGAGAAGAACTTTAAATGATACAGGAATTTGAACCCTTTAAATAAACCTTGTTTTGATTGGCTGCCCCTCACAGGCAGAAGGTCTGAATACTAGGTGAGTATGGCTTCTGAGCTATCTGAAACTGAGCATTTCAAGCACTCTGGAGTCTGCGCTTTTGGCTCACAGGGATTATTTTGCATGACATTTGTGTCACAGGGCACAAATGTGTTGTCCTTCGTTATATGCACTACCATAATAATCAGTTTGAATTGCCAGGATTGCTCATTCATTTTGAATATTTCGACGTGAGCAGCGATTCAAGCAAGGCTTGTTATTTATTTAATTATACACCTGAGTGCAACTCATCCTCAACAACAACAACCGAAACAAGAACAACTTCTGTAACTACAGATTTAGCTAAACAACCTACTGGTGCAGCAGAGGATCAACAACATATCTGGCTCTAAATATGAGCAGATAGCCCTCCATTCTCCACCATGCTTCACATCTCATCTTATGGTTAGTGCAAAGTTCATCGTTCCAGTTTGGGTCAGATCTCTAGATAGATTGTGAGCCACATTTTTACCAGCTGTGACTGTGGCTAGTTTTGACTTTGTGGTTTTTTTGTGCACATGTCTGAAATGGCAAAACACTGACTAACTTAACACACAGAGAGGGAAAGGCCACTTTTGTGGGTTTTTCCTGTTGTATGTTTGTCTGTGTTTGCTTGGGGACAAATTTTGTCCACATGAGAGAATTGCAGCTGTGCAAGACAGTCACTAAACTTTAAGCTATGCAGCTGAGATCAATATAAAGTTCATTGGCATCCCACTGGAAGATGGTAACATGATTACTCTGTCATGAAATTACAGCATAACCACACCAGCGCTTTCTATATCTGCTCAAATCTGACCAGAGAGCCACAAAACCATTAAACAGAAGAAAGAAATCCTTAAAAGTCTGCTTCATGATTCAATTTGCCCTCTGTCTTTCTACCTGTCCATTACTGAACTCCACCTGAGGTGAACCACAGCGAGTGAAGAGTTAAAATACGCACTTAAAACAAAAAGCAGCTTTTTGTTCCCACTGGGCAAATAAAAGCACCGAGTGTGAAATCCCAGGAAAAGCTTTTGAATGACATAGATCGCATGGGGGGCTTTGTATGAGTCCAAATAAATAGTAAATGCGTTTAAAATAGCTCGTTATCCTTAATTTCCTTTACCTTTGTAGGTGTGCGTGCATGAAAAATGATTTCAGGACTCCACAGCCACACGGTTTAAACACAGTGGGAGTCCACAATTAATTTCAGGACCTTTCGGAGAACATCAATTACTACAGCGCAATTAAGTGGCAATGAGGATAATTGTCTTTAATCATACGCCCATTTGACCTGATACAAGAGATTCAATAGAACTTTGGAAAAACCAAACCGCTTCATCTACTGCGTATCATTGACCCATCGACCCAAGGGGAGAGAAAGAGAGCGAGAGACGGGGGGGAAAGCCTACCGGATGACTCTCAGCAGCATCTCAGCTGATGCAGGTTGCACTTCTTGGCTGTAAAAAGTATTTTCCGTTAGCGCCTGTCAGCTTGCTGCAGTGCGACTGTCCTGTCAGGGGGAAAGCAGCTCTGGATGCTCTGCGCAGGTAAACGGTAGCTGGGACCGGCACACTCAGAGGCTCGGGGAGAAAGGAGGGAGTTGGGAGAAAGTGACGCCAGATATGAAACCCTGAACTGCCCACTTTTTCACCCAACAATCGGGATGGAGATGGCGCATGCCTGTCAAGGGGTATTGGGAGGGATGACAAGTAAAGTAAACGATGTTATAGGCTATGAAGTGAAGCCTGCAGAGAGGAGATGACCTGCATGTTTTTACTGCAGGGAAGCGGCGAACTCACTGAGCGTCACTTGGATGAACCAGGGTGAGGAGAGAGGAGTCAGCGCAGCGGTCCGGAGTGAGCTGCTAAAGCTGCTGCAGGTATTGATGTTGCAGCACAGTCGCACATCCCGGAGAACGACAAGGGACAATTCAAAGTACCACCTTCTTCATTATCTGTCACACCCCGTGGTATATATATATTTTTTTAAATCATCATGAATAGCTTTGCATTCTGGAGCACTGAGAGGTCTGGAAAATCCTGCACAAAAGCATTGCCCTGTCATTTAAAACCTGAATCTGAAGAGCATGCTTGATTCTAACGGAACAAGATGATTGCAGTATGCAACCCAGAAGCTTTAGCTGTGACTAAAATGTCACAACAAGATCACATTTGACAGTTAAAAGTGTTTTATTACAGTTTAAACTTTTATTTTAAAATTGACGCATATATAAATTAATAATAATTAAAAAATTTTAAAAAAGGTAAAACACTAATGGCGCCACATTTGGCCTTTACTCAGGGTGAGTTGGCTGCTTTAGACCAACCTTCCCATAAAGACCAAATTTCAGGCGTCCTGTGCCATAAATGAGTCATAAGTGGCCCACATTGGCCCAAATATGCAGCACTTCTCTGAAATGTGATTACTCCTCATTGAGGTTCTGGCAAAAATAAGCAACGTCGCCCAACAATCACACCTTTCCAGGTACTATCTTCAATGAACAAACTGAATGAAAAGTGCACAGTTATAGTCTTATTCATGATTGTCGTGTGTGTGATATAAATGCAAAGTGATGGCTGAAGAATGAAAAGAAAGACTAGAGAGAGAGAGAGACAATGTTCCCTCCTCTTCTTTTAAATTCAGAATCAAATTCAAACAAAAGGTCATGCATAATCCAGCCCCATTTTATGTTAAAGGCCTTGCAGTACTGTATCATCTTAAAGCAGCACGCCGCTCTCACACTGCTGTCTTACTTGTGGTTCCTAGAATATTTAAAAGGAAAAGAGGAGGCAGAGCCATCAGCTTTCAGGTCCTTCCTCTATAAAACCAGGAGGACCATATAGGGCTGGATCAGGTGACCATTCATCTCATTATGTATTTATAGATCTCTACATTACTCTACATTTAATCATGACTCTTTATTCAACTCTATAGCTGTCCTCCACAGTGTGTATTTTGTCTCTATCCCCTCACCCTTAACAGGACATAGCAGATGGCTGCACTTCCTTCAGTCTGGTTCTGCAGGTGGTTTCTTCCTGTTAAAAAGGAGTTTTTCCTTCCCGCTGTCGCCATGTGTTTGCTTATAGTGAGTTGGCTGCGTTTTTCAGTACTACCTTAAAATATAAAGCACTGGTGACTGCTGTTGTGATTTGGCAGTATATAATTAACACTGAACTGAATTGAATATGGACACTTGGCAGTGTTACAGTAGTCGAATATTACCCTTCAACAATCAGACGAGCAGCACTAGGTGACCTAAAGATTAAGATGCACAAGATATTTCAAGTAATATTGTGCTTTTATGTTGCATATTTACAAACTGTTTTTCTATTCTTCATTTCACATAAACCAGCAGAAACACTATAGACTGAAGGTCACTGAGAATCAGCCTAATCAGGTTTTGGTCCTGCCATTTGTGTGTGCAATGGCTCATCTCAGTCAGTAAAATGTGAGATTTATGGCAAAGTTTAAGCTTGATACACTCAATACACTCAACGTTCTACAGCATCTGTTAATGAAATATGCAACAGACACACACATGAAAGGAGCAAATGTTAGAGCGTACTTGTGCACTCTGCAGCGGGAGTGAATGACGCTTTGTAGTGGTCATCCTGCAACTCGGCAGCAGCGGTTGATGCTGCACACCTGAGGAATGTCACACTCAGATAACAGCAGGACAGTCTGGGAAGGAAATGTCAAAGCCCGGAGAACAGACAGTGGTCACACTTACACCTATGAGCGTCTGTCATTGTGCACTTTGGCACTTAAGGTTCTGAAATCCATCCTACATACAGTAGACCTGCGGCTGAGCTGAGGCAGTGAGACTCACCCTGAGTTAAGGCAAAGTGAACACAATCATGTGTTATTTAGATTAAAATACTCGGAGTGGATCCTCGATTGATCTGGTTGATGTTTTTAAACAGAGCTTAAATGTGTTTTCAGTCCTGAAGATTTAAAGCTGTTTCAGATTTGCTGCTGTGCTTTGAATCATTATCTTGTTACATGACCCATTTTCAATCAAGTGTTAGCTGTTAGATAGATGGCCTCCTATTTGACTATAAAATACTTTAATATACAGAGAAATTCATGGTCAACTGAATGACTGCAAGATACCCAGGTTATGTGGCTACAAAACAAGCCCAAAACATTATGCCTCCGCCACCATGCTTGGCATTTGTTTTAAGGGTTCGTGGTGATATTCTGTCCTGCGGTTTGTTCAGATGGAACTTTGCAAACCTAAGCTATGCTTGGAAGAGGCTTTCACCTCTTCAGTCTTTTTATAATTGTGCCATCATGAACTTCAACACTTAACATGCGAACTGAGGCCTGTAGAGTCTGAGATGTAGATCTTGGGGTTTCTCTGAGATGCATTCTCTGGTAAATGCATTTGATCAGCAGTATCTGACTGTTACTTACCTTAATCATTCCCATGGAAGCAGTAAGGGTGCACTGTGCTATTCACAAGTCTACTTAAAGTCCTATGAAAACTTTCTACACATGACCTCATGTCCTGAAACTATGACTAAAGAAATAACCACACTTTTTTTCACACTAGATTTCTTTTATCTGAGATGGGCCCAAAATAGCACCATTTCTAGACAGCATTAGAACATTTATATTACACATTTTAAGGTTATTATGCATTGTTTGTGTGTGTGCTCATGTCCACATATGAATTTTTAGATTTTACATACAAAACAAATGACTAATTTATAAAATGTAAATTCTCATACAAGTGAAACCTTCTCATAATATATAAGCAAAATTTTTGCCACACGTAAACAAGCAAAAGGATTTAAATTCTTCTCTACTTGTACTAATAATAATAATAATAATAATAATAATAATAATAATAATATCAATAATACACACTGAAAACTGGCAGGAGTTACCGCTGTTATTGGATACTTTTACTTAGCAACAGGATGGAATTACTTGCTCCATCACTGATGCCAGAGCCACGTCAGATGGTTAATAATGTAATGTTAGTAACAGAGTGAGCTTCAGTCTACACCACTCCCACTTACACTACATTCAGAGAAGGAGTTAAGGAGGTAACAAATGATTTCTTTAGGCTTTCTTATATTAAAAAATCTTCTTGTAACACTAATTTGGAGGGGATGTTTATTTTAGATTATCTTTAAACATTTTAATTGACATCACTGCATAGATAAAATAAGTTTAACTGCAGGAACGTTTTCTAGAACGTGTTAAATGTGCTGAGATGCTGTTTTGCTGTCTAAATCAAACCTATGCAGTTGCTTTTTCTTTGAACTACAGGTCAGCGTTTAAACGAACATAAGCTCTTAAAAGCAAAGCATGGATGAGAAAATTAAAGTCCAGGACAAAAAGGAAAAGCTGTGTTTTGCTGACTTTTTCATCTCTTAACTGTGACATATTGAGTTCATGCACAAAAATGCACTGGGAGCCAGCTAAATTAGACCAAACATAGTTAAACATGCATGTATGCCATGCCTCAGACCTGCATACAAGCTAACGTTAACATTTTCCAGCAGCCTTCAAACAACCAGCCTGTAATTAGACACTATCATTACATTGTAGCTGAGCTTAGATCATCAACTGAGTCGAGAGCAGCACTCAAATTTAGTTTTAAAGTGTCTTCAGATGTTACATCTGAAGAGTTTTGAGCTGTTACAAATCCTTCTGGGAAGCTTCTGGGACATTTTTAACCAGCTTGTGCCCGAGACCAGCAGTGTCTATAAGCTTAAGGCACATTTTGGACATTTTTAATGTAACCTGACCTGTTAGACTGCCAAACAGTAACACCTCTGATGGTGAACATGACTCTTCCACGTACAGCCTGCACCACCACGTGGGATTAATTAGTTTAAGTGGCTGAGCATCAAGGGTGACTCAGCTAAAACGCAGAGCCCACCATGCAGTTTATTTAAAGTAGTTTTAATTCTGCTTGAGTCATGTCAGTGGTTTCATTTAACTGGGTTACCAGCATAGCTGTCAATTTACCACAAATTATAATATGGACATTAAAAAAGAAACTCCCCTGCAGAAGTTAAGACTGCCATAAAATTGTGCTTTTGTGAGTGTAAACGGAAAACGTTCAGACAAATGAAGCAGCACAAAGGTTCCACTTCACCTTGCTGCCGTTTCAGAGTGAAATCCGTACAACACTCATGCAATGACAGGAAAGACGATGAGCCTTTGAATTATTTTTCCTCCCATAAAGGCAAAACCTCAAAACCCAGTTTCCGCTGACTGGCTGCTTTTATTCCCTCTTGGATGCAGAGCGGCAGAGGCAAACCGGTTCAGGAGGGACGAGTCTGGGAAAACTGCTGCACTCATCCCACAAACCATCAACTTGCCATGCTTTCTGCATGATGTTAACTGCACTGACCAAAAATTAGGGTATGGAGAGCCACTGTGAAATTTTGATGCAATTATATTATCTGTGACACATCGTTTTTTTGTTTCAATGCCTGGCAGTGACGCTAGTTGCTTCGCCAGCTGGAGATCTGGCAGCAAGTTGAGTTGGTCTTTTAGTAAATCAATATGTGTGGTTAACCAGTGAGGAAAAAGAGACTGCGTTTGCTTCATAGGCCGCCAAACTCATATATCGGAGCTAAAACTAGAGCTGATTTTATTCATAAAGATCATTCTGGATATTTATAGCAAAGCTGAGATATTTTATTTTTTTTACCGAAGTAGCTGTTTTTGTTTGGGTTGCTATTTTAATTGGGCCTATTATACTAATATCATATATTCAAGCTCCATATTTTTCCTCTTGGACTCTTTGAGAGCATTGCATTATTCACAGATTAAAATAATCTTGGTGCGACACGTCAGTTCATGTAGTGTCTGAAAAAAGCTGTTTAAATTCAGTTCAAATAATTAAACGTATATAGCGTCAATTCACAACAACAGTTGCCTCAAAGCCCTTTATATTATACGGTAAATACGCAACAATATTAGAAGGAAATCCCAGCAACAAAACGCCCTCCAATGAGCAAGCACTTGGCAACAGTTGGAAGGAAAAACATCCTTTTAACAGGAAAAGGAACAAGGGGCAGCCATATTTAGTTCTTCGTGATACTGCAAGTTTTGATATTGATCCGATACCAAGTAAATGCAGGGCCAGTATTGCCAACACCAATACTTTTAACCTATAAAAGCAGCTTATGAAGGCGAGGGCAGTGTGTCATTATTTATGAAATGAATCATCATTAATTTGCCAAATGAAAAAGTAAAGTTTTGAGCCTAATCTTGAAAGTGGCACGTGTGCAGTGTAGAGTGCTCCACTAAGAAAACAACATACTATGGAGTTTTTGCTCCTTCTGGGCCGTTGGGCCTGAAATGCTTTAGTAATAAACATCTTCAATTTACATTAAAAGCATTACTGCAAGAGGCAAATCCTATGTAGTAATAAGCTGAGAGGTTAAAGAAGAAAAAACTAACTAAACATCTTTAACCACATCACAAATAACCGAATTAAGTGGCAATTTAATCAGTATATTGATAGGTAAGTAGTGAAGAAAAGGATAAAAAATAATAAAAAGAAAGATAAAATATGAATTCAAAGATGTACACCGTAAGTGAATAGACTGGTAAAGTATGTTAGGTGCGTTTTACCTTCTGCAGCCCTGTAATAGATTGTTTCAGAGCTTTTTTTTCTGCCTTTGTCAGTTTCTACAGTTGTTCGTGAATTAGATCATAATTGAAACATGAAAAATTGTTACACAACGCTGGTATGACACAGTGCCAGTGCATAAAATGTCAAATGAGGTGAGTGAGGACTTTGTTGAGACTACCCAGTCCATGTTGGCTCCTGACAAGTCATTTCTTTCTCCACATGGTTGCCCAGACACTTTGGAAAGACAGACTCATTTGTCTGAAGGTTTTTGGAGAGCTCCATGTCTGGGCTTCTGTAAAATAATATGGCTATTTTCAGCCTCACGAATGATCCAAGCAGACTGTAACTGCCACTGTTATTAATGCTGCCAACAGCCAGAGTACTGTCACTTCTCCGACATTAGACTGTATGTATGAAGCCTGCTGTGAACGAGCGCTGCTGTTCTTCTAATGCAGGCTCCTGTTCGAGCTTACGTAACACTGTCATTTTAGTTAAAATGATAAATAAGCTTCAGATATTAATTATGTACCTAATGTCACTTCTAAGAGCTAAAGATTTGCGTTTCCATCTCCAGTCTGATAATGACTCTACAGTCAAAGCCAGAAGTTTTAGCAGTGGCACAAAATGTATGTTTCTTACAATAAGCTGCTTTGGTTTTCAATTATATTATTCTTTCTATGATATAGTCAAAAGCAATCATAACCATTTCAGAAGTTTCAGACATTTATTGGCAAATAATACAAATTTGCACCAGTGCCAAATGTTCTGGCGATGACTGGAACCATTTCCACGAAGGAGATTTTCCCAACGCAATCGCTCAACACCAAAATTCCTTGCTTTATGTGATTTTATGTTGTGTAGCCATGTCAGCATAATGATGTAAAAGGGGAACAAAGTGCAAAAGTCTTGAGCTGCCCATTATTTCTTTTTTTAGGTAGCCAGACTTTCTTGACATTTTTTTAAAGTGGTCTTGAGAAACAGCTCTCCGAAGGTCTTTCAATGTTTTTCTTTGTACATTGGCTGATTTTTCACTCATTTTCAGTTCAGTCCTTGTATCTAATCATTTTCAGAGAAATATTTTTTTGGTTGTTGAGCTACTTAACACTGGTTCCAATCAATATGTATGGAGGACATCAGAAGAGCAGGACAACAGCGAGTGTCTGGAGTGACCCAAACACACTGACAATGCAGCAAAAGCATACCCGGATAGATAAACACACAATGTTTCACTATCGATTGTGGATCGGCCTCCCAGCATTTTCATGTACGTTTGCACGTAAATTGCTGCAACAATTTCCCTTCTACGGTCTATGCTTCTGTTATTGCTCATCCTTCATTTGACTTCAGCTTGACAGTGTCACTTGTCCCACCCATGATGCCGATTGGCTAATCATTACTTTTGGCTGTTGAAAATCTGCATAAGCTGATTTTTAGTCACACGAGGGAGTGTATCTTAAACACCAATATTATTACCTCATAGGTTTGAATCCAAATAAGTTTGACACAAACTTAAGATGGGCAACAAGGATCATTTAGATAAGAATAGCAATATCTGGCTCGTTAGCTGCTTAATTATACTCCTGACACTTTTGTTATCAGTCATTTCCGAAAGAGAAGCTGCCTTCTGCCTTGTTAGTGCAGCAAACACCAAGTCATTGAAGTGAAAGTCAGGTAATTCGGTATGGATTCATCGACACAAAGTCCCCGTTTTCATGTCACAAACCCACATGGCCATTAGTTGCTGGGTTGTTTTTTTTTCTTCTATGAAATCTTTAAACTTTCCACATAAAAATGCAGACTCTAGTCTTATATTTATTGACAACACTAAAAAGAAACAAGGTGACACCTTTGTGAACTGCAGTCTGATTTCACTTCCTCATATTGTTTACAGATCATTTTCATGGTGCAGCAGTATGTTAAGAGTCTGTACAGCCTCCACTTAGTATCTTCACAGTCTCTGTTTGACTTGACCTTCCACTCGACTCCAGAACAAGGTATGTTCAGAGTTCCTGTGAAAACAGGTCAGCACAAAGGGGAGGCTAAGCGTCTCTGATTTGTCTGGTCAGTACCAGTAGGACGTTTGGTGCCTCCTGTTCTCCTGGATACCGAGTTTCTCCATGACCTCCTCCTCCAGGGTTTTCAGAGATGGTATGAACGTCTTTTCAAGAGCATCTTCGGGACTGGTATCTTTAGGTCCATCTGTGAAAGCAGAATGCATCATTTTAATTGACACCAACTATTTTTTCAATTATCAGACACTTCTATCACTTTGTTGGACAAACAGAGAACTTTTAGTTTTATTTATTTCAATTTATTACACACTATTTATTTCAAGAAGAACTTGAAATAAACAGTGTGTTGGTTCAGCACTAGCAAAGATGGTCCTCCCCACGTGTGTTCAAGTTTAGAAAGAAATATTTCTTCCACTTTAAAACAGTTGAACTGGATCAAGTCTGAACAGACAGAAAAATAAATAACAGCTGGTCTTAATGTGCCAACTCTAAGCAACCCCTGAAATAAACTGGCTCTTGGAATTTACACACACACACTCACACACACATGCGTGTGTGTATTAATATCCTTGTGTGGACATCTCATTGACATAATGCTTTCCCTAGCCACTTACCCTAACCATCAAAAATGAATGCCTGACCGTTACCCTAAACCTAATCATAACCTAATTGTAACCCTGAAACTAAAACCACATTTTGAGTCTCAAAAATGGCTTCAAACTCCCCACGAGAATAGTAAACTTCCAATTTTTGGTCCCCACGAAGATGTTAATACCCATCCCCACACACACACACACACCCAAAAACAAAAAAAACCCCACACATCCTTACCTTTCCACTGCTGCGGCACAATGCCATCTCGTCGCTCCACGACTGGTTTCGGGATGATTCTCCCCGACCTGAGTGACACTCGGACCTTCTCACCCTCCTCTGTGTACCTCCACTCGACCTCAGTGGGCTTCCTGTAAGATTGAGATCAGTACGTTAAAACTGGTCTGGAAAGATGCCAAAGAGCAGGAGCATTTATTTGGAAAAGGAGAAAAAAAAAAGCGCAACTATTTTTGGTCTTTAGCTGTGTTATAGCATTTATTTTAATGGTGGTGTAAAGGAAAAGAAAATTGTACAGATGCAGAGAGATTGCAGATTTAAAAAAAGTTCAGCTTACCTGTCTGAGGGGTCAACAAGGGCAACATCACGAACCAGGATGGGTGCCTCACTGGCAATGTACGTCCCACGGTAATCTGCAGTTTTTCCAATATACCTGTGATGCTACGACGGGAAACAACATTTCACAGTTCCGTTTAAAAGGCACAAAATGCAAACAGATGAATGCCAAAAGGCTTTCAATGGTGCGCTTTGTCTACAGCTGCACCCTGACCACCCACATCCCAGACATCTGGCTCCACCTGGTGGCGCTACAAGATAAATATAAAGCATTTTTAAAACAGCTAGAAAAGAAATTAAGATACAGCTAATTTAATTTGGGGGGGAATTAAAAGATCTGCAATGTCATCATGTCCAGTACAGGTCAAGTGTTCGCTGAAGCATTTTTGAAAGGAATACAGATAGCCTTTCATCTTCTCCCAACATTTACACAATACTCACTCAATAAAGGCATGTAACTTAATTTTCAAAAGCAAAATCTATAATGCTCATATTGATTTCTCAATAAACAACTGAAAAAAATAAACAACACTTCCTTACTGTGTTCAGTCCCTCCAGGATGACCCAGTTTCTGCGTCTGAAGACTTGAATAACTTTCCCCTGCTTGCCCTTGTCATTGCCTTTCAGAATCTCAACCTGAGAAATTTAAAGCAAACATTTAAACTCTATGTAGGAAATTTACTACTTTAAATTAAATAAATTTGCTTTTTTGTCACTGTACCACTGCTGGTTTGGCCAGAAAATGTTTTACCAAGTGATTCACTGAATTTTCCTGTAGTAGTATTCATGCATGTTTACAAAGGATGTATGTTACTTCTCCTGATTCTATCAGCTGTAGCTACACCAAAGTAATTACAACATCATTAGCATTAGCTGTATTACAGATTAGATTTGGCTCAGAAAGTAAAACTTTATAGATAAACCAGTGAATACATACTGAACTTACTTTTAATATTATTCCCATTATCTGAAGGTACATATCTGTTGGCTTGTATAGTTTTTTTTCCTACTATGTATTGCAAAGCTCAGTGTTTCTTCTTGGTTTTGGAACAGCTGAGGAATATAAATGGTGAATGGACTGCTTCTTATATTGTGCTTTTCTATTAACACTCAATTGTGGAGTGAAATTTTGGAAAACTTTACACTACAAATAAACATTATACAATTTAAATCTATCAATATAAAGAAAATATTTGCACAATATGAGTCAAGCGAAAGGGTGACAGCTGAGGCCCAATAGATGCTTTCTCACCGTGTCTCCTTTGAGCACAGACCACTCCTCTGGCGCTATTGGCTCCACAAACACCTTCCTTCTCCTTTTCCCCGGAGGATTTAACCTCTTAGCAGCGACGGTCCAAGGTCTGTTGGTGCCGTAACGGTAATCTTTGGGCACAATGACCCTGGCTGCCATCGACAGCAGAGCGGTTAGCCTCATTGTGCTGCAAGTGAAACGAAGGTGCTGAGTTTTTTGCCAAGAGGCTGGCAACCATACACAGGAGCAACCATACAAGCTAGGCTAACACGAATTATGCTCAGTAACATTAGCCTAGAGCGACTAACTCGCCTGTGTATTCATACACACAAACGTTTCACTAATTGGACTTCTGCCTGATTTTTTAAAGTACAACCCTAAAAGTAAAAGTATTGATACACAATGAAACAAAGTCATGCAGAAATCACTTACCCTCTATTGATGTCAATGACACATGTAGAGCTGACACCTACAGGAACCTACGGCAGCGACACCTACTGGACAGGAGGGTCGCAACAGGCTTCACGCATGCGCAGTTGCTAAATCGAAATGTGGGCACGATGCAGGCCGCTTTGGGCAAGATGACCTTCACACTGCTGCAGCTGCTGCTCAGTATATTCAAACCATATAATACTAACAGTGACTCAATAAAGGACGCAATATTTTATTTAATTTTAAAATAAACTGCGCGCAAATTAAAAGATCAAGAGGAAACATTTTAAAATGAAATTAGGCACATGTATCTAAGACTAGTAGACTTAAAATTTCTTTTGAATGAATGCTATTTTCGGCACTTAAAATATTAGCAATATATATTGTTAGAAAGCTTTTTTTTTTTAAAACGGACTTTCACATTTTGGAAAAAATTATATATTTATATTAAGAAAATGCATTTTTACATTTTTTGTCTTTTACACATGCAAGCTTGGCTATGTCTATTTTAAGCTGAGTTCATCATATTTAAACCAAATCTTGCATTAAATTGCTGCATCTATATTCACCAGCCAATAATGAGGCAGCAACTCATTCAGGCATATAGACATGGTCGAGATGACCGGCTGAAGTTCAAACTAAGCACCAGAATGAAGAAATAAGGTGATTTTAATGACTTTGAAAGTGGCACGATTGTTGGTCTGAGTATTTCAGAAGCTGCTGATCTGCTGGGAGTTTCACATACAACCATCTGTAAAGTTTACAGAGAATGGTCAGAAAACAAGAAAATATTCAGTGAGCAGGAAAGACAAAGAACACCCATCTGCTTTGAGCTGATGGGAAACAGTAACTCAAATACCCACTCATTACAATCACAGCAGCAGAAGATCACATCAGGTGGCTTAATGCACCACGTCATAACGCTCAAATAATCTCAGACCATTGTCTTGAACACTAGAGGGGGAGAATCACATCATGGATGAGCAGCTGACAAATTAGCATCAACTGTGCAATGCTATCACGTTAATATGGACCAAAATCTCTGAGGAACGCTACCAGCACCTCAATGAATTAATACCATGAAGAATTAAGGGTGGTCCAACCCGTGTAAAACCTGAATGGCATATTGTGGAAATATTTAATTTCGAGGCCACCCATTGAGGTAGATGCAGGCCATGATTACAAGCCTCGCTGCTATGTCACTGTAACAAGCACGAGTGATGTTTAAGCACAAGAAAGGAGGTTGTCAATTTTGAAAACCTGCAATCATACATGTGCCTGTTTGTCCTTGACCTTGGATTTTGGTAAACATCCATCTATGCAGCAAGACAAAGACAGATTTTTACCTTTTAGGGTTGCAAAGACATTCAATAAAGCTAATCTGTGTAAGCACAAAGGCACAGTCATTAATCTTGAGAGCCGGATGAACAGCCACCACACCACATTCCAAAATCAGTTTCAGCTCACAGTTGCATCTACGCCCTAATACAGTAGTTAAAACAACTTATGCTTAACCTAACCCCACAGCAAACTCAGAGCTGTCAGGACACGTTACGTAACAACAAAACTAGTTCAGCTACCACAGCCTTTGGGGCCGAACCGCACCGAGAGGCTCTGCATCAGGAGCAGATTATTTATGGCAGCTGCACAGACACACAACATGTTCTATTGTTAGAGTTGTGTATTTTTATCAGAGACAATAATTAGATGTGAAACAAGTAATTAGTTTTAGTTGTTCTGTCAAGTTACAGTAGCCTTTCCCATGCTCTCAGCTCGATTTAGAGCAACAGATCCCAGATAACACTTGATTTTTAGCAGGCACTGTAGTGACTCAATAAAAATAGACAATCCTGATGGTTAAGCCCAAACACAGCAACTAATGTGCCCCTTTTAGGTTCTTTCCAGAAAGCTGATACTCTATATTAGTTTACGCAAGGCAGAAACAAGTGTTTTTTTGTAATCAACATGTTTATTAAATGGTCTGGCAACTACAATAGTAAACAAAGCAGCAGATTAAGATGAATGGCAGCTTCCAAAAGTAACAGAAGGCTAACCCGCCCCCCCAAAAAAACCCAACAAAGTTTTACACTTTAATACCAAATTAAACTTTTGAATAACCTCCAGATCCGGCCTTTGACTATTTTAAGGTTTTTAAATCAGCGGCGTGGCGATGGGAAGGTGGCCATCTTCGACACGACATTCAGAGCTGAGCTTTCCCTTAAAAGTTCAGTGTGATAAACTATCGGCTAATGCTGCTAATTACATGAAAGAACACTGAAGCGATGACGATGACATCCAAATGGCGTGGGTGAAAGGGTCTGAACCCCCTGGGATACTGTTACAGTGGAAAATAACACCATATTCTGAACATGTCGTCTAAACAGATGTTGGAATAAAACACATCACAACTTTGTTTCACAGTCAAAAAAATAAGACCACTGAAGTAAAACAATTAGTATTCCAGTTAAGAGGGTGGGAAACCATGAAAAGAAAGTCATAAACTGAAGATTTACAAATGGTTAACTCTCTGTATTTACCCATATTCAGTTTCTTGTTTCTTTCAATGAATCTCAGTTTGTGCAGTCCAGATCAGCGACTCGTTTCAAAGGTTTCAAGAATAAATTTCTGAACAAGTTTTTTTTCCCCAACAGCTTCAAGCAACAGTGGAACTACTGTAAGCGAAACATGAAACCACAACATGAAATTAATACTTTTCCAGATAATTTCCACACAGAGGGGTGATGCCAAACAGCTTATCCCTTGCAGTCATTACCACTGCTCCACATTACCTTTAAGACTCAGTTTCCCCAGATAAGGATTTAGCCTACACCATAATTTTTTTCTGATCCCATTCTATCTGAACTGCAATTATAGAAAGACTTCTGGTCCTATTGAATTCTGAGAAAACAGCTTTCTGTCTTGACTCTTGTGTTTATGGGCTTAGTCACTGCTGGTTGCTAGCAGATTGCCGCAGTCTACTGTAGTTTGGGAGAGAGACACCAAGTTGTCTGCAAACTATTGCCAACTAATGGCTGTGTAGTAGTGAAACTTTGAGAAAGATTGACAAAAACCGGAAATGAAGAACGTTCTGACTTCAGAATAAAAGTTTGCATCCAACATCTTTGGAAAAAAGTCTCAGTTTCTGAGTTGCGCTTTACTATCGCTACACAAGTAGGTGACAAGTGTTTGCAGACAAGTCGGCATCTTCTACACAAGCGCAGCAACTTGAGAGCATCCAAAGCACTCAGAAGAAGGTTTTCAGTGCAGCACTGTATATTTCTTTGCAATCGGTTTCACCATGCAACTGCCAGCAACCACTCACTAAGTGATTGCGAATACAAATTTAAGTGGTTGCCAACTGGTTTCTAGGTCTGGATGACTGAGGCCTAAACAGAGTAGCAGAGAGGCGAAACTTCAAAAAGTAACAGTTTAAATCCTAAATTTGCTCTTCTCAAAAGGGATTTACATAATCAGTTCTACATATGGGTTCCTGTGAAATGAATCACTTACTTTGGTCACTCGCAATCAAGCATACACACCGAAACAACACATTTGCATACAAATGTCATAGGACAAAACAGACAGCAGAAAAACAAAAACAAAACAAAATAAACAAACAAACAAAAACCTCTGAATATTCAATCATATTTCCAATGACAGAATAAATGATTTTAATGAGGCTGACAAGCTAGGTGATGCAAATGGAAGCAGTAAAATTATGAACTTAAGCTAAGAGCATTGATGAAAATTTGTTCTATCGCCTGTACAATATCTACTTTTTAAAACCATCAAATGGGAGCATTTGTCAAATAAATGTTTGTTTT
>VURO01009579.1:0-26493 GCA_015108175.1 Pelvicachromis taeniatus
TGTTGAATAACTTGTTTTGGGTTTGTTTGGGTTTTTTTTTTTTTTACTGTTACGACTATTTTATTTATAGCCTCTAGCACTGACACAACAGAAGTTGACCCCATGTGCAAGTGGAAGCTTCACAAAGAAAACTTTGTTTCAAAACCTCCTATCTCATCGCAAAAATGTCATCTTTAGCTCAGCAACATTTATTTTTTGGCAGTTATTACATTGCTCAGAGATTTAATCTATTGATCATTTATATCAATCAGTATAAATGATTGATATAAATCAATCATTTATACTAGTAAAACTTGCACTAAAACAGTCAGTGCAAGTTTTACTATAAATTGTAACGCAGATGGTAGGTGAGTAAACTCTCCATAATGAAACTCAAAGACAACAACAGGCGAATAGACGTGCCCACTCACATTCACCACAGCAGAGCAACTACTGTACACATATCTGCAGGTCAATGCATTCAAGTGCTTCCTTCCACTGGTCATACTGACTCACAGCACATGACGGGAATAAAAATTAACGTCAGACATGAAAATGTAAAATTAAAGAGGCTAAAGAGATAACTAAAGTAATAACATAAAATGAGGCAGATGAATGATGAATGAATTGCTTTGTGAAAAACCAAAAGCCATGCTCACTATTTCAATCAAACTGCTCTACTGGCAAAAGACCTCCCAAAAACTCACATACTCTACCGGATTTGGAAACCTTTCCTGTGTTCAAGTTTGTGGAAATAGTTCTCCTCTGGGATAATTGAGCTATTATTGTTGGCCTCTCTGAATTTTGGATATATACAGTGGGGTCCAAAGTCAGAGACCGCTAATGATGATACGTCTATTTTGCATATGTTTTGAATTTAACAGACATTTTTTCGTTGCGAATGATAATATCGGCTTAGCAATTTCGAGAAAGAAGAAATTGGAGTAAATTTCTGAAAAATGCAGATACGCAGATATTTTGGGGCAGTATTTGATTCTTCCTTTTAGTTTTAATGACAGCTTGCACTCAAGCTGCGTCAACAAAACTGTACAAAACAGGAGCTAGCTTTGATGTCTAAATGATGATGATGTGACTGAGAGAGAAATGTGCTTAGACTGCATTTTTCTTTGAAGCCTGTTTGGGCTTTTTGTTCTGCTTTACTACAGAGATACAAACCAGTAGATGAAGTATATCTCTGAAGGACAGAGCGCTATTATTCTCTGGTCAAGGTGAAGTAAGCTGAGCGCAGAAGACCAACTCCAGAGTAATCAAAATACTCCAATGTTTGATCTCGTTGTCTCATTACGTGGTTTTCACACATGAACTTAAGACATTTTGGGGAGAGTCCAGTCAGGGTGTTTCTGCAGTTGTCTCATCTCTCACACCAGAAAACAGGAACAACTGGAAATAATGTGGTGTTAGGTGAGGGAGCTGCCTGGGTGGAGCAGGCAGTACACAAAACGCCTCCTCACTAACAGGTCAATGCACTGGGACATAAGCGGCACTACTTTCTGGCTTCTGTTTGCCTCGGACCTCTTCTAAGGCAACGACAAAAAATATGGTAGAAGTGTAGCTTCCTGTGTAAATTGCCCAGCGGTGAATTGGGGAACATTATACACACTGTTTGGTTCCATGTCCCGCTCTGCAGGATCCTACAGAGGGAAAACATGACTGAAATGTTTTGGGGTTTTTTTTAGACTGGCACCTAAAAAGCTTATCTGGATCTGTGCACACTAACTTAGGTCAACCCCTGAGGTGATGACAAGACAGTTGCCAAGAGGGAGGATTTGCTTGAAGAAGGTCTTTGGTACAAACCTTTAGTCTATCCATGGATTTGAAACTGACAAAGTCCCGTTTGTTTCGACTGATTTCTGAAGATGTATTTATATTGGAAGTTATGTTCTGGTGAAAACTTGAGGCCCAGGCATGAGTATCATTCGAATGCTGCTTCAGTGGAAGGAAATATAAACTTTTGTACAAAGAATTAGGTTGGTTAATGCCACAAATGATTGTTAACACTGACTGCTGACATAGAATTAGTGCCAAGTGAATACTGTTTCAAAATCCTCAAACTATGTGATTATTTCAAGGTTTACATGAAAATATAACAGCTATTGTATTTGACCTCATAATTGTGGATATGTGCAGCCATTTTCCACTTCAGGACATCGGGGCAAGCACGAAGTGGCACGAATGTTTACACCAAGGTGTGGACACCCTCTAGATTAGGCTTAAAACTTTCATTTTTTATTAACCATATAATTAGAGCTGGATGAGGCGACCCTAAATCGTCCCTTACTTATCACCCCACCATGATCCACTTAGCATTTCTTCTTCACTTACCTTCTTTCACTCTGTTTATTTATCACTCTGCTTTATTATTAGTTATTATTCATCTCTTCCACAGTGTGTCTTTGGTCTTGTGTTCTTATTCTGTCCCTCAGGTTGTGGCAGGTGGCCGCCCCTCCCCCAGCCTGTATCTGCCAGAGGTTTCTTGCTGTTAAAAGGGAGTTTTTCCTTCCCACTGTCACTAATTGCTTGCTCATAAGAGGTCGTCTGATTGATGGGGCGCTCTCTGTGTCACTGAAGAGTTATTACAATAAATTTGAGGCAACTGTTGCTGTGATTTGGTGCTATATAAATAAATCTGAATTGAATTGAACTGTTCTATACTTCTTTAGCCTGCTATGTTCCCCTATGGCTTTTTATGTACTTCATCCAGTGTTTCAAATACATTTCTATTTGTATCTAACAGAAAGATAAACACTATTTACTGAGACAGTGGGGCATGTACTATTGTGTACATGTGGCTGAGGACGCTATGGCTTAGGTTGAGATCCCTTGTAAACACAGTGTAACTGTTGCACAGCAGATTAAGATGAATGACACAGTAAACAGCCAGAGACACCGAGGAACAGTTTGCACATAAGGTTTGCGGCTTTGGTTCTGTTATCAAAGATTTTATTACAGCTGTAGCCTGTAAAACTTAGAGGCACGCTAAACAAAATAGCAGTTAGCTTTATATATTATGTACTTTACAGCTCACATGGGCTCAGAGTAACATTATGCATAAACGTGCCCCAAGAAAAGGAGGAAGAAAGTAGTGGAACCATGCCAGCTAAATATTTATTGGCGCCACAATTGGCTTCAGTGCGGTGTTGTTATTTGGCTGTATATTGTACACACACACGTACACACTGTACACAACATTATTAATATTATCAAATCCAAATGCTTACAACAAACGAGCTCATTGTGAGAAGCAAAGCAGTATAGCTTGGATTTGTAGCAGTCTGACAATCTGTGTGTGCGTGCGTGTGTGTCGCAGCAGGAATAATGGCCCTATCATTTGCCCCATGTGACGGTCCAGTTCTCATAGAGTGTGTCGCCAATGTCCTGCCGTGCCCTATAAATCCCAAACAGGGTTTGCTCACTCTTCTGTTCTTCAGGTTAATAGATGACTTTGTGGGTTTACGGCACATGGCCTCCCAGGTTGACTTTCATAGACTGAATTTGACGCCTTGGTCAAATATTTCCACCCTGCAGTTAAAGGTGCTGAAGGTGGTGTGAAGGATGATGGGAAGTTTATAAGTGAGGTGCTAGTTTTGGGAGTAATCCAATTACATTCTTTCAGTAACACAGTAATGTGTTACTCCACTAAATTCAGTAATTACAAGTAGAATTACGTCATTCAATTCAATTCAATTTTATTTATATAGCGCCAAATCACAACAACAGTCGCCTCCAAGCGCTTTACATTGCAAGATAGACCCTACAATATCACTTGTGTTACATAGGTTCTTCAGTTAGAGTACTTCTTTTTGAGTACCCGTGCTACAGTCAGCTCATTTTCACTCGCACACTGCTGGCTTACTTGTTGTTCCTAGAGTGTTTAAAAGTAGAATGGGAGGGAGAGCCTTCAGTTTTCAGGCCCCTCTTCTATGGAACCAGCTTCCAGTTTGGATTCGGGAGACAGACACTATCTCTACTTTGAAGATTAGGCTTAAAACTTTCCATTTTGCTAAAGCATATAGTTAGGGCTGGATCAGGTGACCCTGAATCCTCCCTTAGTTATGCTGCGATAGGTTCAGACTGCTGGGGGACCCCCTTGATGCATTGAGTTTTTCCTTTTCAGTCACCTTTCTCATTCACCATGTGTTAATAGATCTCCCTGCATTCAACCATACTTGTTATTAATCTCTGGCTCTCTTCCACATCCTGTCTTCCTTCTCTCACCCCAACCGGTCGCAGCAGATGGCCGCCCCTCCCCGAGCCTGGTTCTGCTGGTTTCTGGTTTCTTCCTGTTAAAAGGGAGTTTTTCCTTCCCACTGTCGCCAAAGTGCTTGCTCATAGGAATTGGATAGCTAATTTACTAGATCATCCCTGAAAGTTTGAAAGAATTAAAGATATTTGGGTTAGCAGGAAAGCTAGTATTAGCTATCATTAGTTAGAAAAACAAACAACGCCACATAGAATTTCATCCACAAAACCAAACAATACCTCCATGAATCTCACCTTATGCCGAATATAAGCTTTCCACTCTTGGTCATCTTTTCATAGTGGCTCAGTCAGAGAAAACTGGCTTTCTTCTGGCTAATTTTGGCCTACCAACTCGTGCAGACAAATTGCTTGATACCCATCTCGACACGCGTTGTGTTTGGTTTGTAAAGTCTTACTATGAAGCCCTGAGATAAGCACTTACCATCACATTCTGGACTTTTTAAATCAGATGTAACAAGGTTCAAATTTGTCAATAATAAGGCACCAATAATAAGCACATCCTCGACAATTCTTCTTTCTGACATTTAAAATGACCAAAATTTCCAAAATGGACTTTTTAAATGGATGTTTTATTCAAAATTTTAAAAAGTGATTGAGATTAAACTCATTAGGAAACTGTTTACTGACATCAGGACATTTTCCCATAGACGTCTATAGGACAATGAGTCTTTTTTGCAAACACAGCTATTGAAAAGTGCCCATTAAAAAGAACACAACACGTCCATCTTTTGTACTAGTGTACTTGACTCCCAGTGTAGCAGATAGCTAGATAAAGTTAGCTTCCTTGCTTGCTAATGCAATCTTTAATGTTGCAATTTTTTTTTCACATATTTGCAATCAATAAAAGAAAGCATAATGCATAAAAAAGTGGCATTGACTAGATTTAGCTTCAACACATCTATGTGCATTCATTACTCTAAATGAATAAAGAAAATTTTACATCTTTAAGAACAGTTGTCAACAACTTTGTAGCGCCATTAAATGTTTTCGTCTCATTGGATTTTGATCTTGAACTAAATCACCGCACAAAACAACAAACATAGAAATGCACAAAAAAGAAAAAGTAAGTTAAATCAAAGTGCTGACTGAGACTGATTAGAAAGCCATCACCTCCTTGTTCTAAACACAGTATGGGCTCAGTTGCAACAGCACAGAAACCCAGCTATTCCAGTAATTAAAAAGAAAGAAGCAGTAAATTACATCCTGAAATGCTGCCATGATGGCAACACATTTTTTTCCTCCTTTTTCATACAGAGATCCTGCCATTATTATACAATATACGTTCAGCATCTGGTTTCCATTTGCATCGTGGGGAAAAGATGGTGATTGTGGTTCTTGTCAGCGAAACTTTTTCCTGCCTTTGTTTCTCTATGGTTTCTATTCAGTCCTGTAGAGCAGGATAAAGTTTGTGTGCTTGTGTGAGACTAGAAGAAGAATGACAATACTGTACTGCCTGATTCCTCTGTTGGCATCCACCGCAGAGAAAAAGAAGCAACAGCAGAGAAGAAGGAAACTGCGGATCGTTAATTCAGTGGAGAACAAAAGATGCTTTCATCATTCGACTTCTCAGCTTTTCTGTCTCCATCTGTTGATCTGTGCTGCATTGTGTCTGTCATATAAACGCACACTTGGATGCGTGCTTATTTATGCAATCGTTTTGCACAGCAGAAGACAAATGATGGAAAACAAATAAAATAAAAAACATTATTAGAAAGAAAAGGGAATCAAAGACAAACTAAATGTAGAGTAAAATACCTGTGTATGGTTATTTTACCCTAAACTGGGTTCTAGACAAAGTGGGAAAAGAAGATCGCAGTCCAACAGATGATCCCCTCCACAGAGCCCTGGCTTATGTGGGCAGCCAATTTCAGCAGTCACCAGTATCTGTTACAGCTTGTGCTGTGTGGTTACTGTATAGTACAAATGCAGATCACATACATATAGCTTAGAAGCATGAGCAAGAAGTGTACTACTTCAGCACTGAAGCTACTCCTACATTTATGGGTTATGGATTATTGACATTTAAGAGCCATCTTTGAACATTTATATGGGGATTGTGGCAATATCTTTGTCTTTCCACCAAAGTAATAAGACATGGCAAAATAATTTACAAAAACTTGACTCTACACTCTACTCCTACGGTTATCTATACAGTTACAATAACAAGTAAATATATCTACCGCCACAGTTGAAAGTGCCGAGCAATTCTCCGATAGATATGTATTGAGGATTGTTTGAATGTCATTTTATTCTATTATAATGTCACTTCAACAACAGTGATGAAGGAAGCTTTCAGACTTGTACACTACTTGTTAATAAATCTGCTTCATGTATTGTATTTTCCTTAATATAAGACCATATTCAAATAGTTTGTTTAGGTGATCAGAACTGATATGGTGCCAAGAAGAACTGCAGTATTGTATAAATCAGCATGTTAATTCAGTTTAATTCAATTTTATTTATATAGCACCAAATCACAACAACAGTCGCCTCATGGTACTTTATATTGTAAGATAGACCTTACTGTAATACATACAGAGAAAAACCCAACAATCATATGACCCCCTATGAGCAAGCACTTTGGCGACAGTGGGAAGGAAAAACTCCCTTTTAACAGGAAGAAGCCTGAAACCAGCAGAACCAGGCTCGGGGAGGGGCGGCCATCTGCTGCGACCGGTTGGGGTGAGACAAGGTGTTAGCATGATGCAGGCCATGTATGAAGACAGCATGTATGAGGTGTGCAGATTGACTGACTGCTTCATGGTGGGGGTGGGATTGCATCAGTGACCTGCTCTGACCCCCTTGCTGTTTGCTGTGGTGATGGACAGGCTGACAGATGAGGTCAGTAGAGGCAAGACAGAATACCTGTGTGTGAATGGGAGCTGGTTCCACAGAGGAGGGGCCTGAAAGCTGAAGGATCTGCCTCCCATTCTACTTTTACATATCCTAAGATCCCAGGTGGGCCAGCAGTGTCCGAGACCAAAGTTCTCTATTGGGGTGATACAGTGTGGAGATATTTAAAATGCTCTCTTTTTTTAGTTCCAGTGTAACAGTAATGAATTGCAATAGTCCGGCTGAGAAGGAATAAGTGCATGAACTAGTTTTTCAGCCTCACACTGAGACAGGATGTTTCTAATTTTAGAGATATTGTGTAAATGCAAGAAAGCAGTCCTACATATTTAATATCCACATTGACGGACACATTCTGATCAGACTCCAAGATTCCTCAGAGTGTCACAGTAGGCCAAGGTTATGCCATCCGGAGTAAGTATCTAGTATTTCGTACTTCACTGATTTTTACAGCCAAGTACAATTTCGACAGTTTTGAAAAACAGCTAAAAGAAGAATTTCAGTTCCTGAAACGTACCGGAGCAAACTATGTTTTTATAGGCTGAAAATCTGATGTCGTTTTGTTTCTAGAGAAGCTGTTTTTTATGGAAAACAATTGTTGCTTGGATATCATCCACATGCAACATTCTTCTTTTAATAAAAGATGTGTTTCATCTGTGAAATGAATTAGGGTTAACTGGAGGTGGCTGTGGGCTGTGAGAAGTACTCAAATCGCACACCAGAGCCTAAAGTTTTGGTACATAATGAACTTAGCACTTTCCCAGTCTTACTAATGACTCAAAGCGCTTTAAACTACATGTTGTGTTGTAACCACATATGCATACAGTACCTTCTTCTAAACATTTCAAGTTCTTTATCCACTTTAGTTTAGAAAAAAACTATGAACTTAACATGTCTTTGGCCTGTGGTCTGTGGGAGGAAGCCAGAGTACTCAGAGGAAACCCATGCACACAAGGAGAACATAGGAAAGGTCCCAGCCGGGTTTCGAACCACAAACCTTCTTGGTGTGAAGTGACAGCGCTAACCACTGTCTCTCTGTCCCACACAAGGTATAAAAAAAGAACGTTTGTTATGTAGTAAGTTTGCAATCATTTTTGATTTAACCAGAAACCGTGGTCAAGTCAGCTGACTTGACTGAAAAGCTCTGACTATAAAGCTTTCTGTCTTTACCGCTCTCATTACGTTCAATGTTTGGAAGCTTTTACTGCACGTATGGCGAACATAGCATGTTCTCGCCAACTCCATTAATGTTACTTCACTTCATCTCTCTCTGTCAGCCCCACTCCACACACAGCCGAGTGGGTGTGTGAGGACTTCGTTCTTCAACTCTGTGGAGAGACAGAAAAGAGAGAAAGAAATGAGAAGTTAGTGTGACTGCAAATAACAATATTACGACTCACACTCAGCTGAAATGAGACGAGTGGTGCATAAGATGAACATGAAAACATTTTATTCCTTATTATTCATTTGCATCTTCTTGTCATTTATTATGTTATTAATAAATACCATTCAGTAAATTGATTCTTCCCAGTAGGGTCTAACCAAGCCTGGGTGGGGGTGAACCATCATTATCTGCGGTGTTTATTCTCTATGTTTGATACCTGCATTCAACAAAGGAGTACTAGTTGGAACTGGAACACCAGGTTATGTTTCTGCTTATATCTGTTTGACAGACAACATCGTTCTTTCATGCACATTATCCACGTTTACGCCACACGATCTCGCTTTTTAAGAACTAAAACTTTGTAACTCAGTAACTGAAACTAAGAGACTTCTTTGTGGCACATATTCTTTGTAGCATTTAACAAAACCCAAGATGTGAACCGTTGGGTGCAGTCCAGCAATCTTAATCACAGTAAATGCAACTGGCCAGACATGTCAATGTGGAAATGTGTGAAACTCTGGTTCTGCCTTTTGTTGCTTTTCCTCAACAAATGAAGTTGTTTCTGCCGTCTGTTTACATAACTCGAGCTGCAATCTGTGTCCGGTTATTCATATTAACATATCAACACTTGTTTGTCAAGACACGATCTACCCAGAATGCTCCATGTTTCAAAAAGCAGTCCGTTGGTTACTTTCCTTTTGTTTGCTCATTTTGTGCCCACGAGAATGTGATTTTATGTTTCACTAGCTGGGCTTTCATCAATCATTCATCAGCTCTGTGTTTTGTTACTGACAACATAACTGCAACATCGTGGCAGAGAGAAGACGAGAGAACAGAGAGGCAGAGAAAAAGAATCTTTTTCTTTTTTTTTCTTATGCAGCCACCATATCATTTGTACTGGAATCTGAAAATTGGACCTCTGAACGTCTTCGACTCCTCTGGAGAGTAAACAGTCTTGTATTGTGGCTGGGGAGGAATGGCTTGGGGATGGAGGAGGTTAAACAAACACAAAAAACGGCAGAGAAAAAAACAACAACAACATGCTCAGACTGAATGCTTATAAAGAAGAGCTTTGATAAAAACTGCTGAGGAAATGCTTTCATAATACTAACTATTGCTCTGTTTTCTTCTTCTGTGTCTTGCTGCATCTTTCTCATTCTTGTGATGGTGTCTGCAGAATGTCTTGCAGATTGCAAGGAAGGGGCATTCTAGACTAGACTAGCATTTGGACGAAGAAAGATCAAAATAAATATGAAATAAAACTGAAGATTATCAATATTTTTCTGCAGGCTGATCAGTACGATTGCATCCATAACACAACATAAACCTTGCATGACAAAGAATTGCGTTTATATATTTATATATTAGGACAAACAATCACAAACAGCTATCTCTTAACTTCTTGAAATCCAAGTCATCATTGGTGAAACCCTAACCCTATCTCCAAATCCATCCATTCATCCTCTTCCACTCAGATCTCCTTCTCCTCAGCCACTTTCCAGCTTATCTGGGGCCAAGACCAAGTCATTCCCCCAGGCTAGTCAACAGATCTAAACTTTCCGCCCAGTCTTCATCATTTCCTTGTCAGATGCCTGAACTACCTCAACTGGCTCCTTTCAATGTGGAGGAGCAGCAGCTCTACTCTGAGCCTCGCTCAAATGACTGAATTCCTGCTCACTCTATGGGTGAGGCCAACCACACTTTAAAGAAAGCTAATTTCCACTGCTTGTAGCCATAATCTCATTCTTGCAGGTAATCGCTGTTTTAAACAGAACAGTTTTAGGTATAAATGCACTCTTACAACCTCAAGTATTGACAGTGTTTCCACTTCCAAATGAAGGAAATTATTTTGGTAAGTACAACGCTGTCACAATAATATTTTTTTTACTGTTAATTATTATTGCCATCATTTACAAAAGGATGTTGTAAACAATCATTTTGCATGTAAAAAGACTGAAATTCGCGTTTGTGGGCAAAAAGTCATCAAGGAAATGTTTATTGAGGTCATACATTTCAATGAGCAGTAGGGCAGTTTTCCTGTACTTGAGACTAATTTGCCAATTGTCTGTTACAACATCGAGCAGCACAGCCATTATGGCTGATCAATGGGTTGGCCTAATTAAGAAAACTAACATTAAGTTTTATAGCAGTGCCACTATTTATTGATCAAGAAACTGTGTGATTGCTCCACTTTCACAACTGTAAAAACTAAAGTTTTCACACCATGTAACTGTTTCTACTCAAAATTAGAGGTTAAGTAGCAGCCAGATAATGCTAATCAAATGCACTTCATTAACTGATCAGTGAGTGACTGTACAAAAGCAGATGTTTTGCCATTTTTCTGGTCTAGAGCATTAAGGTGTGTGTCAGAGATTGTGAGAGCATGGCCAGTTAGCAGGTTAAACGTTAAAGTTCATGTAAACCAAAACATCAAAACTTCTTTTAGACATCTCGGTCCAAAGTTTTCATATTTTGCGTTCAGTTTTCTTACAAAGTTAAAACTTGCCAAAACTGTTGGTGTGTCAGGGAAAAGCACAAGTTAAATTGAGTTTTTAATTCAATTTATTTTTATTCATATGGTTAGAATCTGGTTAGGGGAGGAAGACAGAAGAAGGACATGCTGTGAAAGAGAGTCAGAGGTGACTGAAGAGGAAAAGTCAATCCATCATGGGAATCCACCAGCAGCCTAAGACCTATTGCAGTGTAACTAACTAATATGCACATTAAAGGACATACACTGGTCAAAAACAACTGAAAATTTTTCTCAGTGTTGCTGGAGGCCACGGTAACACTATTCAAAGTAAGCACCTGGTTAGATACCACATTTCTGAGATTTTGGGGGTTGAATACAATAACCTCAGTTTTATCTGAATTTAGAAGCAAAAAAACAGAGATTATCCAAGACTTTATGTCTTTAAGATATTCCTGCAGTTAAACTAATTGCAGGAATATGTGTTATCTGGCTTCATGGATAGATAAAGTTGGGTATCATCCGCATAGCAGTGAAAATGTATGCTATGCCTTCTAATGATACTGGAAGCATGTACTATGTAAATAGGATGGGTCCTAGCATTGAACCCTGAGGAACTCCATGATTAACCTTAGTGTGAAGAGGACTCTCCATTAAGGTGAACAAATTGAGTCTATTAGATAGATATGATTCAAACCAGTGCGGCACAATTCATTTAATACTGACAGCATGCTCTATTTGCTGTAATAAATATTCTGCTGAGCAGTATTGAATGGTGCACTGAGGTCTAGCAGGACAAGCACAGAGATGACTCCACTGTCAGAGGCCATAAGAAGATCATTTGCAACCTTCTCTAAAGCTGTTTCTGTACTTTGATGAGCTCTCAAACTTGACTGATCCACCATTCCTCTTATGTGTCTCCAATTATACTCTCTCTCCCCTTTGTTGTCTCTCTCTCTCTCTCTCTCTCTCTCTCTCTCTCTCTCTCCCAATTTGTGTAATTGATGCTCTGTGCGTGGGTATGTTTACCTGCCTTACAGGGGCGGGATCTTCCTAGGATCTCAATCAAGCACCTGTGGATCATCTGGCAATCAGCTAGTTGCTATTTTAGCTGGAACCCGACCTTCAGTCTTCACCTGAGCATTGTCTAGCTGCAGTAGTCTTCACCTAGCCTCTCCTTAAGCCTCTATTTCAGCTTACTTGCTGAGTTCTAATGTGTCTCTTCCTTCCTTGGGCAGCCCAATGGAGTTCCAACAGAGTATTTTTCACTTGGCGGAGTTAAGCGATTCTATTCCCCCTAACTACAGGAGACTTAGAGGATTGGGATTTGGATTCACGGAACCCTCCTTCCATTGAATTTTGGACATATTGGACGTTTGAACTGAGCAATTCCAAAAGACTATACAGTACTATAAATTCGCTGAACTCTCATTCCTGAGTCCTGGAGTCCAATGACAGCTACAACTACTCTTTCAAGAAATTTTGAGATTACAGGAAGGTTTGCCTATAATTAGCTAAGTCAGCTGGATAAAGTGATTTAGCTACTGCCAGAGATAGATTGATCACACTTAATATTGAAGCATTAATTAATTGTTGTACTTCTTTGAGCAGTTTTGTAGGAATGGGGTCTAAATGACATGTTGATAAATTGGAGAAAGTAATTACTGAAGTTAATTCAGAAAGATAAATTGGAGGAAAAGAGTCTAAATAGATACCAATAGTACTGAAAGAAGTTGTAGATAAGCTTTAGAATTGAGACCAACAGATAGGGTTCTGTTAGTACAGTTAGTATTGAGTGACAGTCTGACACAATGGTCAACAAAGTTAAAATCAAAATGATATTGTATATGATTGAAGGTAAATTCACAAACATGAGGTATAATTTAAATCACTTCTGTAAGCTGCTGTTTTTGTTGTTGCTTCGGTGTTTGATAGAAAGCCGTGAGGTTTGCTACTTGTTTGCTTTGCTTGTTTAGTTTATTGTAAAATACAACACTTATCAAATGCCCTGCAGTGTCTATTTCCTCCGTTTTGCAAGAAACAGTACATAAATTGCTCACTTGTATCACTATGATATTTTGTGTCAGTGTAAGACTTTCTGGGATTCCCTGCTGTGCATTTCAGATTTCCTTTCAGCAGAACCTTCTCTCGGGAACATTTTCAAACATATCTTATTGTACATTTCTGATTGCCTCCAATCTCTGAGGCTCGCTGTTGGAGGCACCCTGCAGGGCATGTCTGAGGGTGTCTGGGACCAAGTGGTTTACCACAGCTGAATCCTGCCAGGCCATTGTAATGTTAAAACAACCACTGCATTCCTTACCCTGCAGTACAAGCACTGAGCCAGGCTTGGAAAGTTACTAACCTGGGGCCTGTGATTTCCCAAAAGCTTCTTGGAGCTCAAATAATGCAGTCTAGCTATGAAACAAATAGATAAAGATCATCTTTGAGTGAAGAGGACTTAGTGAACTTAGAAATGGTTCAGAAAATGTTGCAGTATCGTAACTTTGCCTGCCACAAAATTGAGATATAAAGCACAGCTCTGACAGATGAATGTGATTTTGTACTGGCTCGTCATGTCATGTCAATATTTTGTCCAAAATTTTCACACATTCGACACGCACATCCAAAGGAGTCTTTTACCAGTGCTGAAACTGAGAAGATATAGATGGAACAGAAGTCAAGTAATTATCACATTAGAGCCATCTTCTACCCTATTTTTGCACAGTCATTTACTCCAACTGTCCAAATAAGATTATCCATCAATATTGAAATGAAATATTGCTATTAATTAAATATTCACAACCAATGTCACACAGTAATTAATAATGAAAAAATAAAGCTTAGTAATAGCACATGTACTGATATACATATTAGAGCCAAAGGCAAAAATGGGTAGATTCATGATCACAACTTATCTTTGTTGTCATATTAATGCATTTTAAGATTTATGGATGCAAGTGCCTGAGTCCTGAGGAAACCTGTTTTGACATACCTTTAAGTAAATTTAAGTGACACAGCTTGGTAATGAAAGATTTAAACACCGACATTGTCAGTAAAACCAACATTCATGCCTAAAGCATAGAGTGAGTGAGTGAATGAGTGAGGAGGCCACAATTACTTTCCTAATCGATGAATCTAGTAATTAATTTTTCGATGCATCGATTAATCTAATGATATATGTTACTGCTAAGCAGCTTAAATTAATTTTGTATTTACGGAGGTTGGGTGTTTATCTCTGTCTATGAGTATGAGTATGTCTACGTGGGGGGTGTCTGGATGAATTAAAGGGTAAAAACCAACGTTAGTAAAAAAGTTGAAAACTTACGGTCGTTTTATGATCGGCCATTTCCACCTTACAAAGCCGGCAAACGACTGAATCACTTCCTTTTTGGTTAAAATATCCCCATACTGTAGAACTGCGTGGCTGTGTTTCAATATGCATACTTGTGTGTACTTGCATTCTCGCGGACTCGTTATGCATCATCAGTCGGAGACAAGTACTGTCCAAAGTACGCATCAAGCCGAGAACACGAAAAGTCCCCGGATATGTTCTCGCACCGCCCGTTTTATTTAGCATGCATCGGTGGTGACTTGTGTGGACTTGGTGGAGCCAAATAACCCATCATGCATTTCGCGAGACCAGCCCGGTCACGTTCACATGACCTGTGACATCATCGAGTACGCTGGTGTTCCAATTGCACATCTCGGCAAGTCCGTACTTGCATTCTCGGCAAGTCCGGTCTTGCCGAGAACGCAAGGGAGTACCGACTGACCGAGAACGCGAGTCCGGACTCGCGTACTTGCAATTGAGAAACAGCCATTGTTCGGGAGGAGTGGTTTAAGTCGACATGTTACTGCTACTCGCTGCCGCCATGTGTCGACGTAATCGATTACGTTGACGCGTTGTCTCAGCCCTAAATGGAGTGCAACATCTACTGAGATAATTTTGGGTCGTAACGACATGTGCAAATCCTGGATTGGGAAGGACCTCCTCCTGAGCTCTTTCATCAGTTAGCACAACTAGAATTAAAGAGTGATCTTTGTGAAACAATTAGAAATGTGTTGAGGAGATTCTGCACTCACACTCGGTGACTCCATTCCATGCATTGTTTTGACTTTTGTATTTGCGGCATTTTTCTCTTTGTGGACATATGCAGACTATTCATATGTGGTTGTGGTAATCCATACCGGTTCACAATGTACTGTAGTTTAAAGTAGGTTGTTTTATTTTTGAGTTTGTTATGTAGACTCTAAAGGTGTCCTGTGTAAAGGTTTATTTATTACATATGATTGCAGTACTTTGGGAATGTTTTTTCCTACATTTCTTTGTGAAACTGTTCCATGCGAGTGCAGTACAACCTTATATTTTCCCTCTCTGTAATGGTTTATTTCTTCTATGAATCAGCAAATTGAAGCAACCCAAATGTCCCTCCTGTCAAAGTTGGTTGCTCATCCAGTCCAGACTACTTATTGCCACTACAAATAGTCTGTTCTTACCACTGCCAAAAATAACGGCTTAACCTTGGAAGGCTCTTAATGTAGTACTTTTCTCCTAATGCAAGCAACAGCCATCGATTGTCCAACCAGTAAATGTGGTAAGATGACAAAACAATAAAACAGTCAGTATTTTCAATCCCGTGCTTCAGAACACACAAAAAAAGTCATCATTCTAGCTGACGTGCATCAAAAAACTATTTCAATCTTTTCCAAAAAAGTTCCCTTTTCGTCCCAAAACACAGGATTAGTGTTTGTGTTCAGAGCTCGAGTTGTAGTTAGATAAGAACAAGTTAAGAATTATGCCTGATTTAAATACAGTGATGAACAGACATGAAAGCCAGATTATTAAATGCACTGACCAAATGGCCGAGGACCAGACATGGCTTATTTCCAGCATTCTCGGCATGGACCACTCACCGGCTGGTGACGCTCACACCTGTCCAAATACAAGCTAGTCTATTTTGTTGATGCACAATATGCACAAAGTTGTTGAGGCAAACAGTCATTTGCATACTCACAGCTACATGCTAGCATACCGTTAGTGTGAAAGCTCCTCACTGTGAGTGAAGACACAAAGTTTGCCATTGTAAACCACGGCAGGATTAGAACTAAAACATTTGCAACAACAAATATAATAAGACATCACCCAGAAGAACATGTACACTATAAAGAAGCTAACAAAGGCAAAGGGGCTAATGCTAAAGTTTGCCAGTCACAGGCCAGCAGCCTCAGTATGAGCAAAGGATCAAAACACAGTGAAAAGTGAAAACAAGAAAAAAGACGATGTCCTGTTACGTTATATCTGATCATAAACGTGCTGGAAAGTGATGCAACTGTCGTTTGTTTTGTTATATAAATCAGCTAAACCTGCTTTTGTTTGGTGAAACTGCGCACAGCTATTCATTTTCAGGTACTAATTTGTACCCATTTCCAGTAGCAGAGCACTTCATTTTAATTTGTTTCAGTAAGAGAAGATCCTCTCTGTAAAGCTTGTAAAGCTTAATAATTCTTTTATTATGAAAATACGATTTTACCTCGAAGAAAAGTTGATTTTTGCTTATATATGCCATCAGTTATACTTAGAACAAATTGAGTATGCCATCGGTACATCTCTAATCTCTGGAATTTTAATTGGCTGCCTTGTCTTACAAACAGACAGAATGTCAAACTGCAGTATGAAGCCACACAGGATACCGAAGAAGAGTTACAGATTTCTCTAATCCTCAAAAACTACAGTGCAATGAGTTTTCAGCATAAACCATATAGTGTGGACCTATGCATCAAAGATTAATCATCATAAATGGACAGTCTATGCACTTCACTTTCAAAATCAACCCAGACTTTAAAATTATTTATGATTGCTACTCATGCAGTCATGAGATTATTTTTTCTCAAGATGATTGGATCAGCACAGGAAAACACTGACTGCTAATAGTATTTGTAATATGTCATATATAATATCCATGCTATGCAAATGTTTCTTTACAAAGGTGTGATGCAAAATTACTAGTCAAACGAGGCCAAAATGTTCAAGTCAACAGGGAACTTTAAACGGAGATCTTTATAAAAGCAGTATATGGCTTTCAGAGGGGCGCCTTTGCCGATATGTAAAACAAAAAAAGCAAATATAACACACTCACTGGCAAAGAAAAACATTTGGCTGGCTGAAAAACCTGTGTATGTGTGTGTGATCGCCATCATACAAGTTACTCATTAACCTGAGATTTGAACCAGTGACCGCGCTGGTCGGTCACATTTCCAGTGCGCTGTGCCAGCCCTTTCACTTCAGCGCCCAGCTGACTAACAAACTCAAGTCGATTCATTATTAGCGCTGCTGGCAGCAGCTCTGAAACACACAGAACCTGGAAACTAAATATCTCAACCTGAAGCTGTTTTACGTATATAGGGGCATTTATAAGCCACCGGTGGAGCTTTTACTGTAGCTTTTCTATTCTGCTTTGAGTCATATGTTCTGTAGAAGGTCGTTTATTTTCCTGTGGTGAAAAAGGTCTTTGTCAGGCCAGCGCTGGGTTTTGACTTCATACATTTCTCCTCATTTTTATCTTCATGCAGTCCTATACAAACACTTATGATTACATGTATTTGATTTGCATACAGCATGATTTGCGAACACATGATCCGAATGAGTTGCCTTGGATTTTACATGAGGCCAGTCTTAGAGTTGTAATTGGGCTTAACTTCCTGTATGTTGTCCAAATCAGATACTGCAAGTTTGGCATTACACACACAGTCAGAAACCTGGCAGACACATAGTGAAACTTTGTGTCGGCTGGGAGGCGGCTTCAAATTCAGCTTCAAATGTAACTTTAACACTTCTTCTCTTTTACACAAAGTATCTTTCAGCTTAAAAAAAGAAGGGACCTTTTCGCATAAACCTTACACATCAACAGGGGCAGTCATCTTTTGCTTACTTTAACTCATCTTACATTTCCTGTCAACCGTGTATGCCCTATGTTAGCCAAGCCCTTTGGACTGAGCCCATTCAGCAGGTCGAACTGAATTTTTTCTATTATGTAATTGCAGTAGCATGTGCTGCCAAGCGTTTGTTTAAATTGGATGGTCTTTCTGTGATTTTACTAAAACAGATCTCATCACTTTTCCTACTCACAGCCTGTCTCTTTGATGGAGAGGTCTGACTAACTACTCACTCAGACCTTACAGGCAAAACAAGTCAGATAACCTGCGTCAGCCGGAGCGGTGGTCTTATAATCGACTTCTAAATGTTTGTCAATCGTAGGCCCTCGTTAATATCTTTAAACACATCAAGCAAGTCAGTGAATATAAATACCTCGGGCATCGATTAATGCCATTGCAGCTAGCATAGGTCCTTTGACGTCAGGGCCCTGATACATTGGGTCATGCCATTAGTCAGACAAGTGTGTCACTCCAAACTCATCATTTTTCAGAGTTACTGTTGTGAAGTGGCACATTTCAACCGTAACACCTGTGAACCCAGTAGTTCCCGCCATCCATGCATCCATTTTCTACTGTTTATCCAGGTGCAGGTTATGGGGGCAGCAGTCTGAGCTTCACCCCGGCTACCTCTTCCAGCTCGTCTGGGGGGTCCGAGTCAAGCGATTCCCAAAGGCCTATCTCGGGGCCTCCTCCAGGCAGGACATGCCTGAAACACCTCATCTGGGAGCCGTACAGGAAGGTGAATATGGAGGAGCAGCAACTTCATTCCCTCTCATATGACCAAGCTCTTCATACTATCTTTATGTCAGATTTCAGCACCTTTCAAAGGAAATTAATTTCCGCAACATGTATCCACGACCTCATTACCAGTGAAGGCAGGGATGTAGATTGACAGGTAAATCAACAGCTCCGTTTTTATACTCATTTCTCTCTCCTCACCACAACAGATTGGAACAGCGTCCACATCCCGCAATCATATATCACCCAAACCTAACCCAGTAGTTTCAACTTGCATAAATCTACCCAGCTAGCGGCAGCAAAGACAACACAAACATCCCAACAGGACATGATTCAGAGTATCCTGGCAGGCAAACCTGTGACAAGGCCACCACTCAGCATCCTCCAGGGACAGTCTTGTTAGCTCCGAATGAAGTGACCAGTTGTTTTCTTTTGGGATATGGCTTATTTAAAGGAACGAGGAGCTGCCCTGCCTGCCTGCCACCATTATTACCAGTTTATTTAGGCGCTCCAAGCCACAGACAGACACTTATTTTACTTTACTGTTGGTCCGTTTTTAAGAAAGGTGCGCAGCAAAGGATCCAAAATTGTTTCTGAGCATGCAATAAAGGATTTTGTTGTTAAGAGTTTCTAAACAGTTAAGTTTGTCTCACCTGTACACTCCGGTGCACTTCTTTTTGCAACTGGAGGAGTTGCCCTCTGCTAGCTACTAAGCCACTCCCACTTTGGCTTCACTTTTCAGATCCATACACACCAATACACTCAGTGACCTGAAACAGGTAAAAGTTTCTTTTTAGAAACATTTGCTGCTGCAGGTTAGTTTTATATAAAGCCATTTCTAGAAGACAGAGCAGATTATGCAATGACAATTCTGATCCTTGGAGGTTTCAGGATTACTTCAGCAATGTTGCAAAAGGCATAATTCACTATTGCTTAAAAGGATTTTCACCGAATGTTGCATGTAAGATGAGATTTAAAATCACCTCCAAACAAAGCAATCACTTGATAACGTTGGCAAATGCGCTACACACAATAAGTGTCATATTAAACAGGTCTCCAAAGTACTTGTTTATCATTCCAGAGCATACCGAATTAAGAGATTCAACCCTATCTACCAGCTCATTTACATGACTTTTTGGAAGCCACACAGAGGGAGTTTTACGTCTGGCTTTATGTGGATTTTTTACGGGGAGCGGCTGCTTTCAATAATGAAGCCTGGGATAGATTCTGTTAGAAAACAGTACCTCTCCTGAGATAGCTGCTTCCTCTTTTACATAACAATATACAGAAACTGCTTAAGATTTGAGGGTAGGTCATCAAAGACAAAAAAGAAAGGCAGAAACACACACACATTATTGCACACACACACACACATGCCTGCACACTGAGCTTTATGAGTGCGCCTAAGTTCTGTCTTCAAGACAGAGCTTTTAAACACTACCACATGCGAAAGAGACACACTGTATTTGTGTGTGTGCTTATGCAACCATATGCATCACAGTTGCCTCTGTTCTTGGCAACGTGTGTGTTTTTGTATTTATGCTCACTTATCTGAGTGTGTCTGAGAGTAAGAGAAAGCGGGAGTGGACAGAGAGTTGACTGTTTTATTATTCACTCTTAATGGCTCACACCAATTATAAGAGTGATTAGGCTGTACTTGGCTCGGCCCCGCCTGCTTAAAGTCAATAAGGAGCCCAGCCAGAGGAGTTAGTGTTGATTAACTCAAGTCACTTACACATTCAGGATGACGCTTATTACAATGCACAATAGTTCTGCGGGACAATTATGTAACAAGATGCATGGCCAGTCAGAAAATGTGTTTTCCAGAAACTGTCATCATCGTCCAACATTTCCTGGTTAGCGTTACAATTTCTCCTGCGGTCCGACTATTCCTTGCACTTGTGTGCACGTGTGTGTGTGTGTGTCTGTGTGTGTGTGTGTGTCCTGTAAATGTCTTTTGTGAATGTCAGACTAGTCTTGGACATTTCTAAGAGAAACCATTCATTTAATAAACTGATCCCACATCACGCTCCAGAACCACAATGAGAAAATCACATCCAGCACATCAGGCCCGTTTTGTCCTGCAGTTTCATAGAGAATCCTTTATGGGAATGAGGTTTCTATATGTTGGGGAGCGTGTGTGTGCATGTTTATATGTGAAAGGGGGGGTGCTGAGCTTGACTCTTAAACAAGCTTTCATTAAAAACACGAGGGCAAATTTTGCAGGAAGGGCTCGACATTACTGTTGAGTCAGTTTTGTGCCTGGAATGTATTTTTAAAACGACATCAACAGATATGTGTCCAAAATTATTAGCAAGCAAAGAATTTTTAACTGAATTAGTTTCTTTGCTCTGCACTTAATCACATAGGCTCGTGTTGGCTTGTGATTCTAATCTGGTTATTTTTCCAGCAGAGCTCGTACAGTGCAGAAGAACAGCTCGCTCTGTTCAAAATTAGCATGCATGTGTTGGTTTGGATTGCCCAACAAAAATAGTCCCCAGAGGAGGTGTTTCTGACATCTGTCACTCGCACTTCCCAATGAAGAGACAGATTTCCACTCTGTTAGCTGCTGCTGACTGAGACAATGGCTGCAAATGGAGGTGGAAAACAGAGTGGAAGATTTGAATGCCTCTTTCCACTTCTTCTTGCACTTTCTTTTAAATAGTTATTCCCATTAACCCAACTCAGTTTGTCTAATGTGGTTACTGATAATCAGCATTGTACAGTAATAATGTTTTTTCATCCACTTGAAATATTATCAGCCTATTTGAATAGGATTAAGACTCGCAACTCATTATGAGTCATTATCAAGACTGATATGTAAGTAGAATATCATCCGCCCATCCATCCATGCATTTTCTTCAACTCATCCAATTCAGAGTAGTAGAAAAGGCTGCACCATATATACGAGCTATCATGTCATCAGGAACATTTTTATCATGATTTAAAATCGGTCAATCTAACATCAGTTTGTTTATTTGTCATTATTTTGTATTTCTTTATTCAGATTAAACTGATGCCTGTCAAAAAATATGAGCGATCTTATTGATCATTGCGTTTTGGGGTTTGAAGCTCTTTTGTTTAAGTGACCACTGGTGCCTCACTCTATGATTTAGAGAAATATGCACTTTTTGGAAAAATATGTAAATATTTTTGATCTGCGTCAGTAAGAAAGACTATTTTCTTTTCACTGTACCCTGACAAGACTTGGGAGGGCTGGATAGGTTTGTGGACTCCATTGTGGACAGGGATAGCTGGAGACCCTACAACGAATTATCATTCCTGTTATGCTCTTTTGAAGTCCACCTCTTGGGTACATGAAAAAAGAGGTCAGTATGCAGTCATCCACATGGATCCTCACACTCACTATCTGATGATGACATTTAAATCACATGGTCCCAAGCGTACCTTGGTGGAGTCCTGGCCTTAGACCTCAGAGAGGTCACCGCTGCCAGCCAGCTACTTCAGCTAGTAGTTTTTTATTCTGACAGTTTCTAGCAGTGAAATCTCACAGCTTGTAAAGAGCTGCTAACCTTCGTAAATCTAGTTAGCTGATTTGAAAATCAAGCTTTTTACTCGATGATAAGAAGTAGTAAACTGACCACGACACAAGGAGACATCCTTCTATATAAAATAATGTTAGCAACTGTAACTTTTAGCATGCCTTTAATGTTGTGAAAGTGACTACTTTAACCCAAGCCCTGATCTTTGTCTAACATTTATGGGGTCCAAACCTAACCAAGCAGGCAAATTTAGAAGATGGGTCTTGAACTCGTGCGTCTGAACTGAGGTGAAGATGGATTGTAATATCCCACCTGACTCTTCTATGTGAACTTGTTTCTGTTTCTATTCTGTTTCTATTCAAGGAAGAATGGCCAGCATTGGATGAGGTGATGAAGTAGGTAATCCAATGCTGGCCATTCTTCTATCTAACTTCAATAATATAATTCGGGCTGAAAGCTAATACGAGATATAGACTATGATATGATAAATCATGATGTGAATGGTTTAAGTAAAACTCCCTGAGCGCGTCCCCTGCCTCTTAGCTACAGTGGGGGCAATCACTTTTCACACTGGGCCATGTAGGTTTGGGGATTTTTCCCCCTTAATAAAAAGACATTCATATAGAAACTGCATTTTGTGTTTAGTTGTGTTATGTTTTTCTGATGTTTAAATTTGTTTAGTTACTTTAGTTACTTAGTGGGGATAGGTTAATTGGAAACTCTAAATTGCCCATAGGTGTGAATGTGAGTGCAAATGGTTGTCTGTGTATATGTGTTAGCCCTGCGACAGACTGACGACCTGTACAGGGTGTACCCTGCCTCTCGCCCCAAGACAGCTGGGATAGACTCCAGCGCCCCCCGCGAGCCTGAAAAGGATAAGTGGAAGCAAACAGATGGAAGGATAAATTCGTTTGATGATTTGAAACATTTTAGTGTGGCGAACATACAAAAAAATAGGAAATCACAAAGGGAGCAAACACTTTTCACACCACTGTAAACACCTGTCCATATTCCACCCATCCCTTGACTCTGCACCATGGATATGTTACCAAAGGCAAACTTGACGACAGGTTATTTGAATAAAAATTGTTGCTCTGTTTCCCAAGCCAAAAATAACATTTCTGATCTGAGCTACAGTTGAAATACATGCTTGTGTAATCTGAGAACAACTTTTAATCCACTGAACAGACCTGGTTCAGGTGTAATTGATTCTTTTGATTTATGCTGAGTTACAGCCGGAGGACCTGCTGGCTTTAGCCCCGAGAGGTTTCACTCTCACACACACGCGAGAAAATGCTGCTCGGAAAACACAAGGCGGTTCAGTGGCATACTTTTGCATCATTTTGTGTACTCACATGGACTCAAACAAGCTGATTCCCAAACAGAAACAGCCGACATGGGCAGAAAACCCTCATTCAGGCCTGCGCATTCACACCCAAAGCAAAGCCACACACACACACACAGAAAAGATACAGCTGTAAACACCACTTATTTCTCAGTGGTGAACCCTTTGACCCACAATACTTCCCGGTAGTCTGTGTATGTATGCGTATTCGAGTACACTGGTGCAGCCCAGTGGCCATACTCCTTAAGGACAACCCTGTGCAACCAACTGGTTTTGAGTAGAGTACATGTTGTGCTCAGTCAACAGCTAGAAAGCTGTCATACCAGCAAGCAGTCTCAATGTTTTTTCTAAGAAAGGGCATCAGCACTTAAACTTAAACCAAAATACACGTAAAAATTCCTCACAGATTGCCTCAGATAAGTTTGATATGCAATTCAATTCAATTTTATTTATACAGCACCAAATAACAACAACAGTTGCCACAAGGTGCCTTACATTGTAAGGTTGACCCTACAATAATACATACAGTAAAAAACCCAACAATCATATGACCCCCTATGAGCAAGCACTTTGGCGACAGTGGGAAGGAAAAACTCCCTTTTAACAGGAAGAAACCTCCGGCAGAACCAGGCTCGGGGAGGGGCGGCCATCTGCTGCGACCGGTTGGGGTGAGAGAAGGAAGACAGGATAGAGACATGCTGTGGAAGAGAGACAGAGATTAATAACAAGTATGGTTGAATGCAGGGAGATTTATTAATACATGGTGAATGAGAAAGGTGACTGAAAAGGAAATGTAATGATGTAACATTGCATCAGTTGTTATTTTTAGAAGTCATTTAACTAAATATTAAAAAAAAAACCTTAAAAGACCCAATTTTCCAATTTTCCAATTAGAATGATCAAATAAAGCAGCTCGAGGGCTTCTGAAAACATTTACGCCATAATATTGTGTCGTGACTGGTTGGTTTTGGATGAAGATGTAGGAAGGAAGGATTTATGTCCTGGATTAGTCGTAGCCCGATGCAGGAGAGAAGAAAGGCTTTATGGACAGCTGATGTGGAAGTGATTTCAGATTGAACATAGAGAAAAGAACTACAAACACATGCAGCAGTATTAGAGCATGGGAAGTATTGGTAATTAAATATGGTTATGACATTCCAGCAACAGAAAAAGACTAAATGATGCACAGCTGTTGTACTCTGTTGTTTAGCTAAGCCTTGGTGACACCAGAGTCACGGATGCCTGCTTGTTGTTTTTTTTGCCTCTGCCCTGTTTTACAGCCTTCCATGCTTTCTGGCCTGCTTCCCTTTGGCCTGCTTCCTTCACAGCAGGCCACTGGATCTGTTAGTAAAATCAAAGACTGCTCACTTCATAACAGCACTGCTGCTTGTTATCAAGCTCTGTGACCTGCCACATGCCAGCTAAACCCACAACAAAAACATGGGTGAAAAATGGATTTGATTTTCTCTAATATAATTGGTGGAATGCCAAATATTTTTGTAATATTTAATTAATCTTTTATCAAATTTCAGTTTATTTTTCATGATAAAATACTGACATTTAAATAATATTTAAAACATCTCCAAAAATAGCAGCTAGATAGAAAAATAATATCCATCTGAGTGTCATCTTCACCTATTTTCCCCCTTTACTCCGCGGCACAGCTAGATAGCCTCTAAAACATCTGTTAGAGGTGAAAAAGAGACACAACTTAAGGACACTGAGTTAATACACTAACAGGAAGTGAATATGTTACACTGTTTTTGGCAAGTGCTTTTTGAATTGCTAACTAAACTGATGACTTTATTCATGCTCTGACTAAAATGTGTCCTTTCCAGTTTCAGTAATGTGTTTTTGTTTTTTTTTACTGAGAGCACCACAAAGTCACCTAAAATAGTAAGAGTACAGTATTAAAAAGAAAGCTGTATAGTAGGCTGCCAGTCATATCTTTAGAATCAATTGAGATCTGAATGAAAATATATTAATTCCTTTATTTATCTGTATAAAGGCCAGGAATAATACCGTAGCCTTCACTTTGATCATAGTAGTTAATCTGTGACCAGAGTCAATATTTTGGCTGACAATGGAAAAGTTCAAAACAGCCGATGGACTGCACATGGACAAAGTTGTGCACCCCAGATTCACTGCCTGGACTGAAGATAAATAACTAAGATATGTTATTAATTAATCTGTAAATACTTTATAAATCATTATTAAGTGATTATTATGCATTAATTAAGGGTGAGAAAGAGAAAAACCTAACCAGTTTCTTGCCAAAAAGTGAGCCAAATCTGTTCACCTATATATTTCATCTAGAGTTGCTATATTAAACATTTCAGACTAAGTTACTACCTTGTAAGCACAATAACTATTTGTAAACATTTTTTTAATCAAATAATACTCTTCTTAATCAATGCATTAAAAATATCCACAACCATCAAAGGAAACCTTGTTGTAAAGTGTAAAACATAACACCATTTATTTATGACTAATAAACATGTATAAATGCCAAAAGTGAGTCTTAAATGTAAAACATGTCACCATGTATTACACTTAGACCTAAATTACAATCAGTGCTTAAAATAACATTTAACTACTGTCAAACATTGTAATGTATTATTAGAGTGAGACATGTAACATTAAATCTGTTACTAGAAGCACCAAACACCCCTTCCACTCAAAAAAAACGTTCATGCTAGACTGGTTCAGACTGGGAATATTTTTTGTATAGCCTTGAATAAGCATCCCAGTGGGCCAGCAGGATGTCATGAACCAAGCCAAGATGACCATTCAAGAACCATCAGGTGTTCCTCCATCAACATCTTTCTCATGACTTGCTCTTTTGCAGCACCTGAGAACATACCAATGAGTGAAATAAAGAAATGGGGCCTTAAACAAGCATTTTAATTAATGAGATAATCACAAAATTAAGTATGAAGACGTAAGACGCATTAATGGCAAGTAACCCTAACAAGGATCAGTTTGCGTTAACGCACTATATATATAT
>VURO01009581.1:5389-43306 GCA_015108175.1 Pelvicachromis taeniatus
TCTTCCTTTAAGTTTAAATAATCGTTCTGCTATTTCCACAGAAGTCATTATGCCCCGCCGTCTATCTGTGCATGGACGTAGGCATGGGAGTGATAAATCCTCGTTTTTCACACTCTTTTCCAGGCTGATTGGGCTTGGTTGGCCTCTTAACTTTCAGACAAAAGCACTCTAGGCAATTTATCAACATTCCGATTTTTTCTTTTTTTCCCGACGTTGTTGCTTGAAGAATATGGGTCACTTTCATACAAGCTCATATCAAACTTTCCGAGCATCCAGTTGGATATTACACGATGCTTGCTTTGAATAAGTATTTGAATGCATGGCCAAAACAGCCTCAGTGTCAATAATCCCCGGCTATTTAAAAACAGTTCTCCAACACCGGTTGGATTCAGTTTGAACTGTGTGCTCACTGCATGCACATCAGAAGCTGTTGCACCTTTGTTTCAAGGGCAAACAATTACCCGTCCATCACGAAATTAAGATTTACGTTGTGCAGGTTTGCTGTCAAGCTTCTGTTTAGATGTCAGACACATATCAGCGCTGTATGTATTTTGCAATGGGTGCTGACTGATTAAATGCACCTGTTCTTTTGATCAGTAGAAGAAGCCCCTGACCAATTCAGGCCCGGAGTGGGGGGTCATCATCGGGCCCATTAGGGCCGATAACACTCCTTGAGCTGCACGGTCAAGTCTGTTCTCATACAGCCGAGCACGCAGCAGTATTGTGGATCAGCGCACACATCCTGAGAGCAGACTGAGCTCCCACAGGACACAGTTAAAAAAAAAGCATCAATATTTCATCAAACTACTCTCTCTTTCTGGTCCAGATCAAAGCCTCGACTCCCACAGTCCTACAGGTAGAGATGGCTCTTTTGTTTTTGCTCCTCAGGTAGAGCAGCAGTCAGACTCTGTTCGCTTTTGGAAATCTTGCAACGCTCAGCCCATCCATCTCACCGCTTGCTGCCTCGCTTTTGGAAGAGGCGGTAAAAGGCATGAGTAGAGACTGTGAGGGTGAAAACATGTTCCAGAGATGTCCAGAGATTGAACTTCTTGGCCCTGTAGTGCTTTATTATTTCCTGTTTTTTTTTCTTCCTTTTTCCACTTTTGCTCATAGTGAGACTAATAGTAAAAACAATGCTGTTGTATTTCATCTTTTAGAAAGGCTTCCCAGCTTCGTTCCTCACTGATAGCTGAACCACTATCCTTTCCACTGTTTTAGTGCATGGCTTCTATTGAAACTGCTTTATAAAACAATTACAAAGTTATGTATTAGTGAAATCACACTTGTCTGAAATGCAGTAATGTAACAAGTTACTGCTCTTAAATTCTGTCATTTTTGTGCCACTTTTTATTTTGGTGATTCTCACCTAAATATTTTGATGCAATATTCTCTTTATTATGCAAACTCTTGATTAAAGAGTGGAGCAGAAGCATCTTGTGCATGCCCGCCATATGAATATAGAGATTAGTGCTGCTATTTAGGCTGGTGTACGGTTTAATGCTACATAACTGATAATATATCTCCCATAATATTGGTTTATAGCTAACATAGTTTTACAATCAGATCAGATGTTTTCAATCAGATGTTTTCCAGATGGCATTGCATGGTGGATCAAAACCTGATGGTACATTTCTGTATTTATACATCCATCAGTTTCGATCTACTGATGATCTACACTATGGCTGGCTGAAATCCGAACCTCGACAGAGCCCACCATGTTTTACAGATGGATCCACAAACACTGATGACAAGTGGAATCACATTTTTTTTCCATAAGACTTGTTGCCACTGATTTTCAGTCCGGTTCTTGTGCAGTTTTACACACCTCAGTCTGTTCCCCTTCTTTAAGAATGGCTTCCTGACAGCTACCCTCTCACTGAGACAATTTGTTTTGAGGCTTCAGTGAACAGCAGATGGATCAACTGAAGAGCCAGATGCATCTCTCAGGTCCAGTGTCAGGTCTTTGCTGGATTTTTGCCCCCTGTTACTTAAGGACATGACTGTCAGATACTTTTCATCAGCTGCAGATAGTTTTTTTTTAAGGACAGCCATTTTTCTTTTGTCTTCCACTTGTCCAGTTTCCTTAAACATTTGAAGGACAAACTGCACACCATGCAGAGATATGCCAAGTTTGGGAATCCCCTTATCTGCATTTTTCATGGATTTAGCTAAGGCAATGTGTTTTTGTGACAGACTGTCAGTAATGAAAGATACATTTTTTTGTTTCTTTTACTCATCTGTTGGTTTATTTGTTGAGTGTGATGCTTTTTTTTTTATCCTTGAAAGACTCACAACTCAGTGTTAAGTGGCGTAGGAATGCCCAAAAGAAAAATGTTGAAGGACTCAGAAAGCCTGGAGAACTACTGCTCAAAACCACTTTAAAAATGACAAGAAAGCCTGGGTCACTGGAAATGAAATATAAAGAAATGAGGATGGTTCAAGATAGACTTTTGCACAGCACTGCAGTAATTAAGCATATTTTGACTTTTAGTTTAAGACACAAATCTTTAGGTTTGCATTAGGAAGGGCATACGGTGTAAAAAAGCATACAGAGCTACCCAGTGTCGTGACCCCTGTAAATAAGGGAGCAGTCAAAGTAGCAGCTGAAGTCAGTAGTATTCTCATGATAAAGGAAAGAAGCTCACAAATGCACTTGCTGTACTAAAATCTAACCAAACTACAACCTACTTTGTTCTTCAGGGCTAAGCCATTACAGTCTGTGTTCATTTTTAAGATACATATTCCCCCTATCTGCAAAAAGAGTGCAAAAGTGAATATTAAAGTGGCAGCTGTTAGAAACGACGTGAGAAAAAAAATGCGTTGGGTTCACACTCAGCACGCTCACAGCTCTTTTCAGTGAAAATGCTCCAAAACTGTGCTGCACATTACAGAGGCATCAAACAGCACACACAGTAGCTAGCATTTAGCAGCTACACAGACATACATCTTCTCTGAGAGTTGGTAGACTTCAAAATCAGTGCTCAAAGAGAGTGAATATTGAAACTATATTCAACAATTGTCTGCAAATTTGATTCTAAGTAAATGTTGTCGCACAAGGAGCTGAAGTTTAAGAGTCACTAGCTGTACTCACTGTATAGTGAGATTGCCATTTTACAGTGTTATCCAAATGTTTAATATACAGTATCAACCTATATAGTGCACTCAAAGTACCCAACAACGCTTTACAAAAAGTAGTGTGCTATTAATGGTAACGAACTAAGCACTGTATGATATCTTGTATAATAGAATAAGAAGGAAGAAAGGAGTGCATTACAACACAAACCACTAGTAAGTAGGATTTATTTAATTATTAATATATCCATCCCCTTCTGCTGTCGTGGGTCACACTGGAGCCTGTCCCAGCTGTCTTAGGGCGAGAGACAGGGTACACCCTGGACAGGTCGCCAGTCTGTGGCAGGGCTAACACATAGACACAGACAACTATTTGCACTCACATTCACATTGATGGGCAATTTAGAGTTTCCAATTCACCTATCCCCACTAACTGCATGTTTTTGGACTGTGGGAGGAAGCCGGAGCACACGGGGAGAACCCAGTCATACAGTCATACAGAAAGCCATCACCTCATCTGCTAAAGGTGGTTCAACAAGCTACTGAAGCACGAGCTGTACTGTACGTGGCATGGTTTTTCACACACTGCTTCTGCGTTGTCTTTAGTGTTTGTTACATTAATAATGACACCGTGTAATATGCCGTACTCCTGTTCACCTGAGCTATAACTTAAACAATTATCAATTTGGTAAGGACCAGGTTTATTTTTGTTATGTCCAGACTCATAAAACTGTAGAATTTCTTTTTACTATGACTCTTTATCCCTTTATAAGCAGTCATGAACAACAATTTCAGACACAGCTTCTGATTTCAACAAACTCACCTCAGCAACCACAGACAATGCAACAATCTCAGACATGAATGCTGGGGCTAGTTGTTATTTAAGTAAAGCAGAAAACAGTTTTTTCAGGACAAACGGCAGATCTGTGTTCTGCGTATCTTGGAGAACGTCAGATCTTCTGTGCCGTCTCGCTTGCTCTTCAGTAGTGGTGAGATCAGAGCTGTGAAATGTACCTAAACACAACTCATCTCTCTCCATACTGCCTTTGCTGTGGCAGGTGTTTAGGTGTAGACTTGAGCCCAGGTGTAGACACTTACCACATCCTCACTGCATCTCTTACACCTTCTGCGCGGTGGAGGCCAGTTTTCCTCATGACCAGCAGCAGCACAGAAGCTGGTAACTGAAACTAGGACTGAAAAGCATTTATTTTATTCCTGAAAAGTCAGATTTCACATGAGGTTGTAGGCGTTACCACTGTGCATATACTCGGTGATTAAAATAAAAGAAGAAGAAGAAGAAAACCTGTCTGTGTTGCACTACAAAATTAGATGTTTATTCCCAGATGATAAAAAGCGATGTGCATTTTACATTACACAACAATTTTATTTTTGAGATATTTCTATTATTTGAGTAATAGTTGATATGTTTGTCCTCTCCACACAGTGGGATAATATCAGAACGTACGTGGTATCAACAACTGGCATGTGCATGAGCCCTCCATTTAGACAGTCACGAAAATTTACATAGGTGAAGCATTATGACAAAAGAGCAAATTTCTGCAATAAGAGGGTGCAGAATATTTTTGCTGCAGGGCCAAAATGTCCACATTGTCCATTCCTCCACAGGATTCTGTAAATTTAGGGTGGAAAATATGTATAAAAACTGAAAATTAACCATATGTTGTTTCCTAAACCTAAATTTTGCAGGTTAAAAAAAAGAGCATTGTCTTTCTTATTTCTGCCTTTAATGTCAAATTATCTGTAAATTAAATTTTTCTCTAGAAAATTAAAATGTTACCAAACAGGTCGTCCAATTATTAACTTGATAAATCTAATTTATTATAATAAACAAGTGTAATTGGTAGTAATTGTTCACCATTTTAAAGAATGGCAGATATTGTTTATTTATATTAAATTATGTAAAGCGTGATTTTGCAAATAAATTTAGCTTGTCGTGCACTGAATGTCTACGCGTGGCTTTGTGTTCATCATTATAAGTGTGCAAATGTCTTTCCTCCCCTCCACCCACTCCCACCCCTGCATCAACCCCGGTTTTTCTGTCGTCCCTGAACACACCGGGCCCTCTCCTCCTCTCATCATCAGCGTCAATCTGTGGCTGTCACTCGGAGCCGGACAGTGACTAACGACACTCCCAGTCAGTCAAACACTTATCACCACACAGGTAACACACAGGCCTGGAAATGACTGACATGAAATGGAAACGTCTCTCATTCTGTGGGCCTGGGAGCTGAAGTGAAATATTAGCTGTGGGAGAAATGGCGGATGATAAGCGGCTCCCTGTTTGGGCTGGAATTGCGGAGGTCCAAGTTCTATTACATTTCTTTCTTTTTTTTCAGACGGGTGTGAAGCTGCTTCTTGCTTTCCTTATGAACCAGTTTAAAGCAACAAGCTTCAAATTTAACAATGAACCAAACTTCCAGCATAAGCTTATTTGTGACTTTCTCTAGCAGTAAATGGAGCTCAGAGCCGGTGGGTCACCCCTGATATGTAAGCCATTGTCCCTGCAGCTTTCTGATGTACACAAGAAACAGACCGCAGTCTGCTCAATGTCAGTGGGTCACATATGTTTCCACTGTCTCTCCTATTACTCACAGACTCCACAGTATCCTCCCTCCATCCCTCTTTTTTCTTTCTCACTCACTTCTCCTTTATGCACACACGCACGCAATTCCCCCCTGTGCAGAAAGATGGATGGGATGTTCCCAACCACAGGTGCTGCTCTACTTGTGAGTCTTTTTGCATTCTTCACTGCACGATCCAGTCCTGCTCATTTTTTTTTTCCGAGTTATGTATGGCAGTGCTTTCAGTCTGTTTGTAGCTCAGCGGGAATGGACTGATGTTCAAAAACAAAGAAAAACTCACTGACTTCATATTTAACCCTGCTTTCCCAGATTTGGTCTCCCAATCGAAACCGCCACTAGATGGAGTGGATTTCTTTTCCAACTTGTCTGTTTGCTGTGACCCTACTGAAACCCAAACTAGGAGCTCTCTCTGCTGTGCATATCACACCACCTTGTGGCTGAAATTAGCAGCAGCCTGTAATAAAACAATATAGCAAAGCTTTTCCCAACAAAAGGCCTGTCTATACAAAAAGTTGAGGGTGTTGTAGTGTTCAGTGCATTTCTAAGACACATATATGGACAAATGGGAATATAAATTGGTGTTATTCAGTAGAACAACGTAAATAAGTTCATAACTTTTTCCCCTTCTCATAATCACTGGGTGACCCTCTCAGATATATGAGTAAAGCTTTGGAAGATGCTACGTTTTAAGTGGACGTTAAACTACTTACTCTAACAAAAATAAAATGCTGCTGCAAGCTTAAAATGTGGGTTGACAAATGGTTGAAAGATCAGGGTCTTGCAACATCAGTTAGTAAAAATGTATGAATCCTATGAAGGAAAAGAGACATCGAGCCTAAAACAGGCAAATCCCTGATAGATACTCCCCCAGCCTCTTTGTTAGGTACAGCTGTTCAGCTGTTTGTTAACGCAAATGTCTAATCATCTATCACATGGCAGTAACTCAGTGTATGTACACATGTAGACGTGGTCGAGACGATCTGCTGAAACTAAGCATGCAAATGGGAAAATAGGTGATTTAAATGACTTCTGCTGGGATTTTCCCACACAACCATCTCTAGGGTTTACAGAGAATGGTCCGAAAAAGAGGAAATATCCAGCGAGCGTCGATTCTGTGGGTGAAAATATTAAGAGAGAATGATTAGATGACATTGAGCTGATAGGAAGGTAGCAGTAACTCAAATTAGCACCTGTTACAACCAAGGTATGCAGAAGAGCATCTCTGAACACATAACACATAAAGCATTGAAGCAGATGGGCTATAGCTGCAGAAGACCACACCAACTACTCCTGTCAGCCAAAAACAGGAAACCAAGGCTACAGTTCACACAGGCTCAAATAAATTTGGAAAAATATCGCCTGGTCGGTTCAGCCTTGAATTCTGCTACAATATTCAGATGGTGATGGGTCACAATTTGCTATAAACAACATGCAAGCATGCCTTGTATGAGTGGATCGGGTGGTGGTGTAATGGTGTGGGAAGAAATATTTCTTTGCACATTTTGACCCCACTGTCTCCTCATTTTCTGATGGCTGTTCCCTCAAGGATAAAGCACCATGTCATGAAGTTCAAATCATCTCAAACTGGTTTCTGCAACATGACAGTGTGATAACTGGCCTCCAGAGTCACCACAGGTCAATCCAATAGAGCATCTTTGACACGTGGTGGATTGCGAGTTTCACGTCATGGATGTGCTGCACCTTGTTGAATCTGTGCCAGAATAACCTTACCCTGCAAGGTGTACATAAGGTGTGCAAGGTGTATGTAATAAAGTATATAGTGAGGCTAGACTAACATGTACAGTCAGCACATGCTATGTTTGCTCTGCAGTTATATTTAAACCAGTAACAGGAAACTAAAAAACAGGCATTTAAGCCAATCTAATGTTGTTTAATTGTGCGTTTCTATGCGTTAAGGGGAAGTTGCTGTGACGTGTTACTTTAATTAGGCATAGCAACTTTTTTGCCTTTCAACCCAAAGCCCAATGTGATTTTTCACTGTGTCAGTTATGAAATAAGCACAGATGCAAAAAATAAAAAAAAAAAAAAAAAAAACTTCACTTATGCTTGTAAGATAAACCGTCGGACTGACCCCGACTTGAGAACAAGAGACTGAAAAGCCTGTAACGAACCACTTCATCTTATCACAGTGCTGTGCGCCCCTTCAGTTATTGCGTAACATTCCTTTCCTTTTGAATTCATACGACCGGGACATTGAGGACATCTGTAGGGAGGCCTCAGCTCTGCATTTAAGCGGGAACATCTTGTTGTTGACTTGACTGATGGTTTCCTGTCGTGAGATGAAGAAACAGCACAAAAGAGGCACTTGAAAGAACGTGTCTGTGGTCTCACCTGAATCCAGCAGGTATGTAACTATGCAGCAGTTTTTGTGGTCACCTCAGTGACCACAAAAACACCTCATATTTTGTTTCCTGCAGCTAACAGGTATTTTGTGGTGTGCTTTGCTTCTACCACCTGTCTCTTGTTTTTGTCTTCCAGCACAGGAATTTGTATCTCATTGGTTTAAAATCGAATTTAAGATCAGGTAATCTGATGTCTGCCGCTTCTGATTGTGGGCGCTGTGAAGTGTAAACAAACTTCTCGGAGTTCATCAAAAGAAAATTTAAATGGGCCACCAGCTTATTGAGACTTGAAATGAGTTGACGTCTTCTGGTCAGATAAGTTAAAAACAAGCACCACTACGCAGGGATTGACTTGCACGTGTCATTAAAAACTATGCATATGTGTATTTAGTGCACTCTGCTGAACCGTTACACTTTGCATGAGAGCAGAGCTGCAGCAGAATTGGAAAGTTTTTCAAGCTTTGACATCTGCCTGCACGGATGTCTGTCACCTGTCTGAGCTACAGCCGTTGTGAGCCCACTGTGGGAAATGTCTTTCATGGCAGTATGAATGGCCAACGTTAGCTTTCACTGTGAAACTGCCAAGTCATACCCAAACAAGGTTCAATCATAAAACAGTGTCAGCAGACAGGATGGCATAGACTTTTAATATGAGGATGTATACTCAGATCGAAAACACTGAACTTGCCACATTCGAGTATGTTTCCCACCACACTAAATACGTTATACTAGTGAAAGCACTCAAATACTTTCCCAGGGATAAACTGCTGATCTCATCACTTAGCCCCTGCACACAGGGGTACTTGAACCCACCGTTGAAGATTCATCCTGTTTGTTATTGTGCGGTGAAGTATTGAATAAGTGACATTAACTGGAGTATGAGTCAGATTTTTGTCTCTCTTTTTTTAATGTTTCGTAGTCATTTAAAGCAGCACACAGCAAATACATGATGGAACAAATGTTTTAAAAAAAATACAAACAGTATTTACAGTAATGTACAGTTTTTACAGTAATATCACATAAACATGGGTCTGTGACTGTCAGTATGTGGTTGAAATTGTAAACACGTTAGAAAATTTGTTGCTTTTGAAGTTGTAAATGCGATGGTTGCTCTTCTAGTGGGGAGTAATGCATGAAGAACATAGTGAAAAACATGAATTAGGCTCAGATCTCGGGTACGGTTAGGGAAAATGGGCCGCTATATGGAAAGGGCAGGAGTAGTATCAGTGTCTGACATGACAGAGGGGCGTTTGGGAACTGCCTGCATTTTACTAAGCCCTCCTTTGCCCACACCTCCAATGCACGTCCTCACAATCCTTTGCAGGTCTTGTCTGAACCGAACTCCAATGAAGACATAGAGGAAGGGGTTGAGGCAAGCATGGGTATATGCCAAACTTTTGGCAACCTGCCCAGCTATATCAAAATTAATTACAGTGCTACAGTCTGTGTAAGTCATATTAGCTGCCTGTCTGGCTTCCACAATCAGCAGGCTATTGTAAGGCAGTTGAGAGAGGACAAAAACAAACACCACAGCAAGGATGACACGGAGGGCCTTGTGCTTTTCAAAGCTCTTGGCCTGCATAAGTGTACGAATGATGACAGAATAACAAAAGATCATGACTAGTAGAGGAATGCAGAAGCCCATGCAAATCTGCAGGTACAGCACTAGGATCTTTGTACGATTGTTTGCATTGTTCCAGTAGACCATAGTACAAAATAACTGCATTTCTGGAGACGTCTTCACCTCTGCAAAGATAAACTCGGGGAGCGTGAGGAGAGCAGAGACAAACCAGACACCAAGGCAAGCAAGTTTGCTGTAGAACAGCCTCTTTTTCTTTAGATTTTGGGCCTTAATAACTTGAACAATAGCAATGTATCGGTCCACACTAATGCAGGTGAGAAGGAACATGCTGCTGAAGAAGTTGATCTTATAGACAGCTGACACTATTTTGCAGAGAGCGACGCCAAAATCCCAGCCTTTAATGGCGTCGACAGCCCAGAAGGGGAGCATGCACAGGAAGAGGAGGTCAGCCACAGCCAGATTTAGCAGATACACATCGGTCATTGTTTTCAGGCGGTTGCGCACAGTGGTGTAGATCCAAACCACCAGCAGGTTACCCACAGCACCCAGGATGAAGATGATCCAGAAGAGCGGTGGTTCATACTGCCCACGAAACTCCCTGACCCAGGTTCTGTCACACATGCCTGACTCGTCAGTTGGCACAGAATAGTCCTCAGTCTGCAATCAGAAAGCAGGTTGTCTCGTGAGGTATTAAAGACAACTGTTTGCAACAGATGCGCTGTCTTTTTGTCTTGCTTTGAGTTTCCTGTCATGCATTATTTATGCATCTCTCTGTCTCTCTCGTTGAAACCCAACTCACTCTGTCTTGGTTACTCGTTGGCGGTTACATAAGATAACATGTTTACAATGGGAATACAGTGACATGACATCAAACACTGTCTGTGACGTGCAAGCTAACCAGAATATGCAAAAAAAACTGCCATCAGGTGCAGGTGCCTTGTCTGTACTGGAGAAACCACACTACTGCACAGTTTCCTGCTGCTATCCAACCCTGAGGTGAAGGGGGGGTGGGGGTGTGAACGATCCCGAGGGGCTCCAGAAAGGGGCCCCCTGCAGAACTCAGTACCCCCAGAAGCATCACATTTAGATATAGGGCAGAGATAAACAGCGGCGTCTTGGTGTTGACATACAATGGAAAATTTGATGCAAACTACAGCCGTGGCTCTCTATGGTAATTTAGCATTCTAGAGATGTCTGCTTTAGATAAATCGACTACAGTGGGCTCACTACATGGATTCTTTTACACTTTCATTTAAGATGTATAATGATAAATAAGCAAACACAGGTCATAAGCGTTATGGTTTTATGTATATACAGATTTTTAAACAGCATCTTAAATGACGTTTTACAGTATTTTCTATCAAACAAAATGTCACTTAAGCACTCCATGTGTAAGTAGGCAATACTAAGAATAGCAATTCTACTATATAGAATACACACTATATACTTTATATAGTATATAGTTTATGAGTTACTTCAAAGTAATACTCACTGGAGAATACGTTGTGTCATTGTAATCACTGAAATCCTCCATGATTGCTACAAAGGAACCAGAAAATGTTCAAATTAAAAACAAGATTAAAAAAAAAAACAGATTGCAAAAATCAAATAAATTAATAATAAAATAAACAAGATTAAATATAACCTGGAGCTTAACTAAATGTTAAAGGGAAACATCCTTTCAGCAGACCAACAAATTACTTACCCACTCAGTAAGGACGTAGTAAGGAACTTCGCAGTCACAGGGCTGTCACTTTTACCAGCGCGACTCATCTTCACAAACTTATATGGTTTCTCTGTAACCACAGAATCACGTGATGATATCAGTTCATTTCCCCTCATTTGGCAAGGCTGCAATGAGCCTTGATGCACGCGTGTGTCTTTATTACAGCTAGCAGTACTTCAAAAACTTGCATCAGACATACATGGTTTCAAACACTGACAACATTGCACCAGTTTAAAGGAGAAGTTGTGAGTTTTAGACTGTACCACCTGAACCCTGACCATCAGGCTGGAACCAAAGCACATTCTCTCCACAGCTGATTAGGTTTGATCGAGTCGTGGCCCATTTTGTACACACAGGTGTGGAGCACTTAGAGCAGGAGATGAGTGATGCGTGAAACTGAAAACCAAAGCGCGATTAAAGCCTGAAGCTAGAAGATCGTGGGCGCTGCAGTTTCTTTGCAGTTTCAGTGGTCTGAAATTCAGACGATGTGGGCTTGTGTCAAAATAACAAGAGCGTGTAAGCCATCTTGTTTCTTATCAACATGTGCTCTTACTCAGTAAACACCTCATTGTCTTTATGAGAGAGGCCGTGATTTCCCTTTGAAGTATGAGGAAATCAAATCTGGGAAGTAAAAAGCTTGTTTGGCAATGCCATGACTAGGCTAAAGGGAGTTTAATAAAAACATGGTCATGCTGGATGCTGACCACAGTGGTGCAAAACAAAGGAAGAAAGTCCCTGACATATCACCTGACATGCAAACAAAACTGAAAACACACAAAGTCATCTTGTGACCTGGGATGAAAGATGATGATCACGGTGTGTCACGAATGACGGAATACACTCTCATCAACAAGTTAGCCTTTTACAAAGGCGAGCCTGACACACTTTTAAATGTATTATAGATCAAAGCATTTAAATAGCTCATCTGGCTTTGCGTCCTTATATCTTTCTCTTGTGGGGCTATTTTGACCTCTCAGAAGGCCCTCGGTATGACTGAATGTGTTGTATTCTCATAGTTTCACTTCCTGGCCTACATGTCTTTAGCACTTGAATCAAGCGTGCGAGCCATTACCTTTTCAAATTTCTACCAATTGCTCACTGGTTGCGTTTCTCGGTTTTGATCAGAGTGAGGCACAAGGAAATGAATTTGTCATGATCAGTATTTACCTTCTGGGAACAGACTGTTGAAAGTGTAGCAGCCTGAGAGGTTTCACTCACTACTTGCCACCTACCAACTGCCAAAGTGCGGCTAATTGCATTGCTTTGATCTGTGGGAATGTAAAACAACATAGCAAAGAGACCATACTGTCAAACAGAAAGTTTCGTTGGTAGACATCAGTTGACGACAGTGCCACATCAGGATCCAAATTGAAGATGAGATCACCTTTCTAATCTTTGATGCAGTGGCTTTATTGAGAACTGTTTTCTATGAAAAACAAATCAGTGGACATAATGACTGCGTAATGAACATTTACCGCCCTCAGTATCAGTATCAGGGTAAAAATGACACGGTCACAAATCCCATCCATCTGTTTTCTTCAACCCATCTCCAATTGCTGTCACAGGGTGAGAGGCAGGGTACAGGTAAGGTCAACACAAAGAGACAGACAACCATTAACAAGTGCAGTCAACTTAGCATTGCTAGTTAACCTAACCTACGCATGTTTTGGACTGTGGGAGGAAGCCATAGTAAACAGAGAGAACCCATGCAAATGCATGAAGAACACGTAAACTCTGTGTCATAAATGTTGTTTGATTCAAAAGCGGGACCTTCCTGCCTTCATGCAAAACTGCTAACCACTGCGCCACCATATCAACCACAAATCACATACACAGGTAATAAAAACAAAAACCTTTTAAATTACATATCTAAAGGGCCCCAAAAAGGTTTCTGGATTATTTTTGGATTACATCCCAGTAATGCTTAGAGAGTCTTTTTCCCCCCCAAAAAATGCTGCATAGAATGACAATACAATCACACAATGATTTATGTAGGAAGCTGCTGTAGATTGTAACCACAGTACTCATATTTAAAGGTGACTAAACGATGTAGTTTTCCCAACACAACTGCAGACTGCTGGCTGAATGACACACTTCAAGGCTCATGCATCTCATGACATCTCATCACATAGCTCTCACTGTTGCTGTAGCCATGGGCGTGCTTTGGTTGTTGTGTAACACGTGCGCGTGTGTGTGTGTGTGTGGTGAAGGTTTTGTTCACTGAGGCCCATGTTCTTCAATCTTTGTGGTGTGTTGATAGTAATGTCTGTCATAAAGGAACCATGTGCTGAGCCATTAGCTGTGGATTACTAGATCCTTTTAAAATAATAGGTGCGTCACAGAAAGTCCCCTGCTTAATTTAACTGTATTTGCATTTTGCGTGTTTGGACTGAACCAATAAGTCAAACTATTTAATGTACATGAAATGCAAAGGTTATTGCAGGACAAAGCAAAAAAAAAAAGTCCAGGAATAAACAATAAAACCAACAACACTGTTTCTGAACATAAAAGATGAATTTCGATCACACAAAAAATCCTCTAAGTTTATAGTAATAAGAATTATGAACCTTCTCCATGCTCTGTTGTCAGGCTTTAGAAAATCTAACCCATGATGGCACGCTTTGCCCAATCACACCTATTTTCAGCTATATCAGGTGTGATGTGGTGGTACTGTGGTTCAGACAGAGGTCTTCCAACTGTGTGTGTGGTGGGGTTTGATCAGGCCAACCGTCAGTACTGACGTGTTTTTGAAGCACACACAAATGCAAAGGCAAAACCTGCAAGGCTGACAGTGGCTTAAACTGCAATTCCTAAAGTGGAGTCCTGAATATAGAAGGAGCAACCAGCATCTGCCAGCTCAGCCTTACCTGTGCCAATCTGAGCCACTGAACTGGACTTCTCACCCATGTTTGTCACTTATGAAGAATTTTAACCAAAATGATCAGAGAAACATTATAAAAACATTTGTGCTTTGAGTTTTTGGTGAGTGATAAAACTGGTTATTATTCTGGGCCCTAAAAATCTTAGAAACACCATGTCTAACTGGAGGCAAAGGCTTCAGCTTTCAGGCCCCTCCCTCTCTGTGGAACCAGCTCCCAGTCTGGATTTGAGAGACAGACACCCTCTCGACTTTTAAGGCCCCCTCTTGACTTTTAAGGCGTAGTCTGCTGGGGGGGGGGGGGTTCCCATGAGGCACTGAGTGTTTCTTCTTTACTTACCTTTTTCACTTTCGATTTGTTTACACTTCACTCTGCATTTACTCATTAGTTAATATTCATCTCTGGCTCTCTTCCACAGTGTGCCTTTTTTCCTGACTTCCTTCTATCACCCCAACCGCTGACGGCCGCCCCTCCTTGGGTCTGGTTCTGCTGGAGGTTTCTTCTTGGCAAAAAGGAGCTTTTCCTTCTCACTGTCACGAAGTGTTTGCTCATGTGTCTAAGTATTGCACCAATACAGCACATCACTTCCTCATTCATATGTAGTCACTTGCAATTCCAAACAATAAAAAACCCACATACCAAAACGCTGAGGCTCTGAAATGTGTCTAGAAGTCAGCTGCTGATGTCATGCTGCAGTCTGTGGGATATTCCCATCATCGTGTGTTGGGAGAGGCCTAGAACAGAAAACCTCATGTTGCATATTCTGTTACCTTTTCTAAATCTCCACCTGTGAACGGTAAACTTAGATTCTGAAGAATATAAAGCATGGAAAACACCCTGGAATGACCATTTATACAATCTGAAACATCATTAGGTAGACAAATACAAGATCTCTCAACCCACTCATCCCTTGTGGGAATAAAAGACTTTCAACATGTTGTTTTTTATGTCAACATTGAAGAAAAAAAAATCACAGAAAGTCCAGAAACAAAGGGTTGTCCCGTTTGTAAAAGCACAGTAAACAGTCCAGTTTCTGTGTTAAGTTTTGTAGTGTGAAATGAAATTCCACTGTGATAGACAGAGTCACAAAACATAAGCAACATATTCATATGACAACCTGACGTCACTCTGAATGATGGGGGGAGATTAGTCACCAGAATGGGTTTGATCACAGCACTATTACAACAGGGGAGCTCACAATCACTTGAACTAAACCAGGATTATGTGTGTTACATTTACAACCAGAGATCCTCGCAGCACGGAGAGGCCAACTTTGAGCTGTTTTGTGAACTCAGCATGTATGTGCCATTTCATTTCACAGAAAAAGTAAGATAAAAAAACAACTGTGTTAAGCAATGATTCTCAGAAGTGACTAAAAGCAGCTTCCAGTATCTCTTTTTCATCATCTGTGTCATCTCTTAGCAACTGCCAGTTACTGAGTGACATTGAGCAGTCCCTGGAAGCTGAGATATGCAGGCCTAACCTTTTTACAACAATGTTTCCACAGTGACAGTGAGGCAGTCAGTGTCACAGAGATAAAGGCAGAGACAAAAGATATGAGAGAAGGGGCGAAGTGAACCATCCTGGAAGCAGCAGTTGATGTAACAATCTCAAATAAAACATACCTACTAGTTCCACGGTGTTGTGATTTTGCCACATGGTTACTGGGGTGATTCAGAAATCTCGAGAGACGGCAGCGTTGTCGAGTTTGTCTTTTGGTCAACAAATCTGAGCAACATGGATGGATTACCGCTCAAATTTAATATCTCAGCTATCAATACACTGCCATACAACTTTACACTTACATTAACATCACCTTTAGGACAAATAGTGATCAAATACGGCTTGTGATACATGACTGCTAAATCACACCAGTACCAGCTCAGGGCAAGACTGAACAGGAATGTTACACTGCTCTCTAGTTACTGAATGCAATGTGGGTGTAAATATGCCAGCACTAACATCGAAACCCGAGATTAGCCTAGATTGCCGCAGTCTTTTCTTCCCCTAAAAATCAGACCATCTTTGTTTTGGGACATTTACAGTCTGAAACTCTCCCAACCAGCAACAGCAAATGCCTGCTTCATGATTCTGTAGAAAAACCAGATGCTTCTGTGTTGCTAGTGAAACTGAGAAAACCCCTTTGATGCCTTGTCAGTGAGCAGGAAGCTGTTCTTCACCAGCTTCACTACTCTGACATGTATTAACTATTGCCCCATATTGTGGGAAAGTGCTGTGACTTCTCTCAGCTGCGCGAGAGACTCTGCTGGGTACATACAAGTCACCACTTCCTGTGCCTGCTGCTGTGATTTATTGTCAGTCTGTTGTACAGCAGCATAGCTTATGCATCTTATCCGATTCAACCGGAGTTAATCTCCGTCTTGTTTACTCTTTAGCTGCACCACAAGCACACACTACTACACGCAAATATAGGGCATGGATTTTTTTTTCCCTAAATTCGACTTTCATTAGGTGGAGAAGAAATGATTTGGATACCATCGTGCTGAATCAGAACAGAGCTAATAGGTTTTAAAGCATCATCAATGTTATGAGTTTACAGCACATGCAAGCACGTAGTGTGTTTCTTACCCACTCCCTCCTTCAACACCTATAAAGAGAGGACCACCACATGCAAATAACTCCTGTGCAAGATGCATAACTCACATGAGTTTAATTCAGGACACTGTGGCTTTTAAGGGTTTCAGTGAAAACAAAAAGGGTTTGACGGTTGACTTGCTGGTGACCATATGGTGCTTATTTTGTTACTATCTCGGTCTACTTTGGTTAGGAGAAGCAGGGAAACAAAACGCATGTTTCTCAACATAAGAAAAGCAAATTAGATATGGTAAACTCTACAACAGCAACAGCAATTGTTTTGTAAGAATAATACCAGCCAGCACTATTATTACAAGTATCACCAGAGAGATTTAACTCATGATCATTTAACCCCCCTGGAATTTGCTTAACAGGTAATTAAAAAAAAAGAAAAATGTAATGATAAGTTACTAAAACAGGTCACCCTTGCTGATTTAGCATTAAATAATACAGCATCCATAAACATAATAATAGTCCTGCCTGCAGATTTGTAGTTAAAAACATGTAGTTTTGTGCTTCGTTGGTTCCTGGGTGTCTCAGTGTGACAGCATTAGCATCTAGTCCCACTTACTGGCCTGAAAAAACATACAGTGATCAACACACAAAACACAACTGTGTTTCTAACTTGGAAAAAAAAGTATTAAGTACTTGTCAATAACCAGTGCAGTGACAACAGGCCACAAAGTCACTGACATCATGCACCTGTTACCCAAACTGAGTTTTTGAGGTTATGATAAAATACCGGTACATTTATTTGTGCATGTGTATTTTTGTATTATTGCACTGTGGCGCCCCCTGGTACAGATTACACACACAGTACTCTGTGTGTGGCATGTTACTACATCAACTTTTTTTTATTTTTAAATGAATAGTGTGAAGATTTTTAATCAAACACACTCAACTCTCACTTTGTTAGGTGGATCTATTTAACAGTTTGCTAGGGGGACTCTCTAATCGTCATCTAATCATCAAATCTGATTTCAGAAACTGTTGATCTACTGGGATTTTTCCACTCAACCATTTTATAGTTTACAGAGAAAAAAAGAAAAAAAGTGAAACTATACTGTGAGCGGCAGTCAGATGAAAATTCCCAGATGCCTTTGAGCTAATAGGAAGGCAACAGTTACTCAAATAACCACTTGTTACAACCAAGGTACGCAGAAGAGCCTTTCTGAATGCAGCACACATCAAACATTGAAGCGGATGGGCTACAGATGGCATTCCTGTTCGCTAAATGACAAAAAAACCGAGGCTACAATTGACACACGCTGACAAAGATTAGAAAGCAGAAGAATAGAAAAGTGTTTCCTGGTTGGATGATCCACAAATTCTGCTACAATATTCGAATAGTAGGGTCATAATTTAGTATAAACAACATGAAAGCACAGATCCCACCTGCATGTATCAGTGGTCCAGGCTTCTTGGTGGTGGTGTAATGGTGTGGGGATATTTTCTCTGCGCACTTTGGGCTCCCTAATATCAAGCATCATTTAAACGCCTCAGCCTGCCCGAGTATTGTTGCTGACCGTGTCCGTCCTTTTATGACCACAGTGTACCCATCAGCATACCACAAAGCTCCCATCATCTTAAACTGGTTTATTGAGCATGACACTGAGTCCGCTGTGCTTAAATGGTTTGCACAGTCACCAGATCTCAATCGAGTAGAGCATCTTTGGGATGTGGTGGAAACAGAAAGTCTCATCATGGATATGAACCAAAATCTCTGAGGAATGTTTCCAGCATCATACTGAATCTGTGAGATGAAGAATTAACGCAGTTCTGAGGGCAAAAAGAGGATCCAATCCAGCACGAGCAACATGTACATGTAGTGAAGTGTCTGTTTAGTGTATGATATCAGTTGAAGTTGAATTTGAAGAAGAAAACTATAAACTAAACATAAAATGGACAACGATAGTGACAGCTTTGCCCTATAAACAGTTAACTTTCGTACAAACCGACAGCACACTTTAGTACCAGCTTTTATTACCCCATACTTTGCACAATACAAACAAACGCACATCTAGTGTAATATAGGGTAGACGTGTCATACTCTACAAGAGCATTACTTCATGAACATCATGTAAATATATATTTTTTTCCTCTTACACTCCATCGCCCACAGCAATACGAAAAGTACATGGATAAAGATTCCACACAAAAATATTCTATGCGATTTTGTAGGGGAAGTAGGGAAATCACTCTAAATCATTATTCAGGTCAGGCAAGAGCAGAAAAATAAAAGCTTTGAGTTTTCACGCAATGGGGAAAAAAAGAAACCAAGAAACACTGTAGGTATTTAGTGTGAAATACTATTAAATGTTTAGGTAACAAACTCAGATGAACCTCAACAGATCAATGAACTTTTTTTTTTTGTGGCTTGGATTTGCTTGAAACGGCATGTAACTCAACAGTGACGCTAAGTTCCCTAGAAAACTGGGCTGCTGAGATTATGACTAATCAGCAGAACATCAGTAATCAATCACCTGATGCATGAATGTCAAATATTTTAACCTATGATCACACAATTATAAGACTGCAAAGCTTCCGACAGGCAAAAATGTATCTGTCAAATTCAGCAAACAGACAAGGCCTCTTCAAACTGGGACGTGTTGGTAATTGCATAGAGCACAGAGGGAAGTCTGCTAGCTACTGTAAGTGAACTCCAAACTGAGACATGGAAAAAGAAGCTCGGCTATCACTACTTCATTTGGGTGTGTGTGTGTGTGTGTGTGTTTCCAGCTTCCCGCGCCTGCTCTTTACTAAAGCCGATTACTAGTGAAAATGCCAGACAAAGCGTGAATAAACGTTTCCTTGTGGAAGAGCTTTTGTTTCTGTCTCTCTTGTCTTACAGCAGAGGCTCCGATGGTTTCGTATCCAAACCATAGTCGTAAATCTTTGTCCCATCTTACCCCGCACACATCTGTTAAACCAGCTGTCCTTGAGCTCACTCGTTAGGCTCATATCTGAAACAGAGAGCAAAATCTGAAATTAGTCAAACGTCAACAAGAGAAGGAAAATCTCACAATTAGCTTATTAGTATTATATATTATGACTAAACTGGGATGCAGTATGATTTTATTTTCAAGGGTGTTGATTAATTTTTACCTCCTGGATTGGAATAATTTCACACCAACTCACCTCTGCAATCGTTTCCTAATCTCTTTGATCTGCTCGTTCTTCTTGGTTAGAATCTCCTTCATGTTGCGGTAGGCCGCAGTTTGCTGGAACTTCTTCTCCAGCTCCTGCGGGCAACACACAACCATTCAAACGTGAGAAAAACAGCACAGATTGCACAGTGCACCTGACCAACTGTCACAATGACATCAGGAGGCGAGTAACGCTGGAGGGCTTCTGGTTGCTAAATGCTCGTAAAGAAAACCGTCAAAGAAAATGGGATGGGGAACAAACACCGCCCAACTGACATGCATTTGAACAAGCTCAAACACACCAAAAGCAGTAGCTAATGTCAAAAAAAGATTCAACTGCATGACCTGTTGCTTAGAAACGGATGACAGAAAAGTGAACGTGGACAAAAAGGTTTGCTTCCGCAATGCCACTGGCAAAAGAGGAACAGGCTGACGAAACCAAGGAGAGATTCGTAAACAGCAAGAAAGGCCTTTTGGGTTTCATGTTTGAAGACTTCATGGCACCCTCATTGTCTCACAACTTCAATAATAACTGGGTAGAACAACAACAACAACACTTGACATTTTGTGGGTGTTAACTTTATGTGTGCTCGTTACTTTCAATTCCCGGAAGAGACCAAAGTCACTCACTTTCTCTGCCAAGGCCAGCTGCTCTTGCACTCGCAGAAGCTCATGTTTGGAAGAGATCAGGTTCTCCTGCAAATCTTTCTGGGTTGCCACGTTGGCGCTGAGAGACCTTTCGTAGTCCTCTTTCAGAGCTGCCACAGTGTCCTCTAGACTGCTGATCTCCTTGGATTGAGCAGCCATCTTAAAGGGAACAGCAACACCGTTAACTCAGTTTTTATTTAATGAGTTATGACATCTTAAGACTAATAAATCTATTTCTAATGACGACAAAACAAAAAGAAACACTTTGATCATGTGTATACGTACCATTTAGGTCCAAGTTGGCAGATAAAAGCAAATGGCAGAAAACATTTATATGAAAACGAAAAAAACGAAAGTAGCGAAATGCAACAAAAACCAAAAAAAAAAGTTAGAAGATGACACTTGCTGACTGCAAGCCACACTTGGAAACATACCTGCTGTTCACCTTGCACTCTCTGAAGGTCTTTCAGAGCTCTCTCTGCCCTGGATTTCTCATCTAGTGCACTCATGGCCTAAACAATCAAGCAGGGGGAGAATTAACAACACAACTATCGCTATCGATTACGAGTACGACAGCACGGTGTTTAAAATGTTATTTGTATACCTGGGACTCCAAAGTCCGAAGCCTCGCTCTCAGTTTGTCATTTTCCTCCTGTAGTCTCACTATCTCCTGAAGAAGTATTGAAGATACAGTAGCTGTGGCTTACTATATAAACATAAGGGCTATCCAACATCCCAGTGAATCTATGTAAGCAATCCATATAACGCACCACATTTCATCTCTTACCTTATTGAGAAGTTCAGACACCCCACTTTCATTCAGAGGGGCCAACTTGGGTTTGCTTGTTTCTTTGTTTATCTGGGGAATATTTTTAAATAACAAAAATCAGATGGTGAATTGTTCTTAATCTAACTGGTAAAAAAACCAAAAAAAACAATTTTGGCAAGTCTTTCACTTTCTCGCAACTGTGATGAAGACTAGTGTCATGAAAGAGCAGTTCATTTGTTTGTCATAAAACAGCATGTGATAAAACCACTTGTCAACCTCAGTGATGTGTGACTACGTAACCACCAGGCTACTACTGACAGGTTCATACAACTATTTAAAATGCACAGAAACAGCTGCACGCCTCTCTAGTTACTAACTGTGGGTACAAATACGCTGGGGACACATGATTAATGACGAATATATCAGCGGTAATGTTTGAAGCTCTCGCACATGCCAAAACTGCACATCGCGCTCACCTTATCGCTGGTTTTAAAGTCAGTCTTCTCAAATTCAGCCACTTGCTCCAACAGCTCCCTGCACGGGTCAGACGAGAACAAAGCATTAGACGATAGAAGTCAGTAAGTAAGTAAAGTTTATTTATAGAGCGCTTTTTACAGACATAACAGTCACAAAGTGCTGAACAACAATGAAGACACGATATTCCATAATACGGCCGAATATAAAAAAGAATACGTGCAGAGACAAAATATGACTGTTTTGTAAAATATGACAAATGTAAGGTCACTGTAACCAGCACTTAAATGCTACACCGGGTACACTGATATGACAATCTGTGTGATCTCCTCACATCAGCTATCTTGTCACCACAACGTCGATGTTTATGTTTTTGAACATTACAGCAATCTACCACCTGATTGTTTGGCAGGGAAACTTAACACCCTATTTCTCAGTGGCAGTTTAGCACTCATGTTTTAAGATGCACGCTTGTGGTGAGCAGATCAGGCTTCTGAAAAGCTGTAATGTGGTTTTAAATAGCAGATGAAGACACGTAGCCTGTGATATGGGGCGTATTCCTAGCTTTAGACACCCTATAAGTCACGTACAGCTGAGCCCTGTGAAAAAAAAAAGGCTTTGGAGGTTATTCACCCACCCAGTGCGCGCATATTACAAAACGACTTTTCCAGAAAAACACACACAGTGTGTTAACAAGGTGAAAGGTGAGAAGAGGTCAAATTCATTTATGAAGTTCATCAGAGTGTCACAGAAAACAGGCAGTGCATTTGAACTTGTGTATGAGCCATGGGGCACCGCAGCGAGCAAACTCGACAGCAGGCCTTGGTCTTTAGGTGATCCTAAGTAGGACATTAGGTCAGCGAGCTGATGTTATCTGAGTCAGATACAGAAAAACAAATTGCTTTCATATCCTCACTCGTGAAAAAAAGGACAGGTCGACGTGCGGTTTGGGCTCAAGTGTGACCATGAAATTTGCAAGTTAAATCAAACGCTTGCTCATTTTAGAAGTGAAGGCTGCGGCACTGTGAGTTTTTGTCATTTAAACTTTTGTTTGTTTGTTTTTTGGAGGAGGGTGGGCGTGGGGCAGTGAGTGTATACAACCCAAAGAGGTTTTAGTAGAGACCAAAGAAAAATCAGCAGAATGGTAAATATCAAGAGCAATACACTTTTTTGTTTGATTTTTGTGAAATAAGATTAAGACGTGAAGCAAAAACTGTCCTGTCACCCCACAAAGTCCCCTTCTGCACCCTTCTTATACCCACTTCTGCTGCTCTGAGATCAGGCATACTTGAGCCAGAAAGTCCTGATACCTCTGTGCCAAAACGTCAAGAGTGCAATATTCTGACTACACCTCACAGGTGATGAACCTTTGTTTCTGGTATCACATGTGCAGGCCCTCATTTCTCCATGTTTGGGCTTGTAATATGAAAGAAAACAAAAAAAACACTCTCTGAAGAACATCTGGCACACTTGTTAAATAAAAACACAAGAATTGTCTTTCAGATTTAATTAATATATTATTGTGAACAAATGGCTTAGTACCACTTGCTGCTGATAATTACTATCGATAAATATTAACGTTGTAATTATTTTTTTAATTAAAGTAGCAGACTGAAGTCATTCACTGAATCTTTTGCAGATAGTTTCACGTTTAAAAAAAACAAACTATAAATATATCTGTATTTGTTTCTGATCGCAAACATATCCAGAAATAGCCTTGGAAAGATGTTCAAACGCTTAACGGTCTCCTCTGCAAATTACAAAAAGAAAAAAGGTCATACACTGAGGTTTTACATTTCCATTATCCTTTTTAATATTACTTTTAATGCTAAGGCTTATCTAAATTCACAACTCAGTTTACCTACACTGCATCGTACGGATGCATGTTGTGGTTTTCAGACTAACTGAACATCACTGCAAGAAAAAAAAACACACACACAAAAAAGTGAGAAACGAGCGTAATGGAAAAAAAGGGTTAAATTGACAGCGAGGGCTGGCAGTGACCTTTTTACCTGGCATGTAACATGTACACAATCTAAATCTGAGCAGCACTGCAGAGGAAGTGGTCTATGATACAGTGTGGTGGAAGCTTTGTCGTTAACATGAAGCTTACTCTTTACATTGCTGTGACATGTCCCCTATCACATCATTTCAAAAACTTCCTGCCGTCTAGGTAAAAAGCCCTAACTGCTGAGAGGCTTGTGCAGATAAGCCCACCATTCAGCAAGCAATGATAAATAAACCCACAATAAACATAATAATAGGCAAACTAAAAATGTCACAAAGATTATTCTTCCTTTTTAAAAAAAAAAAAATCTGTTAATACTAGTCAAGTTACTTGGAGTATACTATGTGTTAGAGAAATTTAAATATTAAACGAATGTATAAACCATCCATCCGCTTCTCCTTTTCAGGGTCGCTGGAGCCTATCCCAGCTGTCTTAGGGCAAAAGGCAGGGTCGACACAGACAACCATTCACACTCGCATTCACACCTATGAGCAACTTAGAGTTCCCAATTAACCTATCCCCACTAGCTGCATGTCTTTGGACTGTGAGAGGAAGCCGGCGTAAACCCACACAAACTCAGGGAGAACATGCAAACTCCACACAGAAAGCCCCAGCATGATGGTGGAATTGAACTCAGGACCTTCTTGCTGTGATGCAACAGTGCTAACCACCGTGCCACCTCGCTCTCTCTCCCATGAATATCTGGCACTTATTGTTATAATTTCTTTTAGACATAACACCAATAACACCTCATTTACTGCTAGCCTGTTGTTGCTGGTGTGGTATTGTTTGCAGCTATCTACTGGGACAGTAGCGTCACAGCCAGCTGAGCAAACTGATGAGGAAGGTTGGTGCTGGATTGTGAACTACTCTGCTGCCCCTACAGTTGGTGTATGAGAGAAGGGTGTTGAACAAAGACCTCAGAATAATGAATACATTTCACATCCCCTGCACAACCTAGTGGTCAGAAAGAAGTGTGTTGTTAGAAGGAGGCTGTCAGCCAGCTTTAATATAGGAAATTGTTCCTACTAACAGAAATGAAATACATAACGAATCCCTTTTCTGTCAGTCTTTTATATTTATTTTTTATGTATAGCAATTTATATATTTTTTCTCACTAGTTATGGATCTAATGTGCATGTTATTTGTGCAAGTTGTGGAAAATGTGCTCCAGCAGCATTATAATATCTGTCTTTTTATAGCATTATAAAATCTGTGCTTGTTTTTTTTTTTTTACCTCCCATATAATGCATGAGATGGGCAACTTTGAAAAAGTAATTACCTACCCCCCCAAAACCTAATATATGATTGTTCCACCCTTGGTAGCAAGAACTCAAATTAAGTGTCTGCAATAGCTGGGAATGAGTCTTTTACATCACTGTGAAGGAATTTTGGCCCACTGTGTAGAATGACTTTAGTTCATCCACGCTGGAGAGTTTACCAGCATGGATGACGTGTTTAAGGTCATGCAAAAGAATTTCAGTCTGTTTTACATCCAAATGCTGACTTGGCCGCTCAAAAACTTTCACATTTGTTCCTATAAGCCATTCAGAGATGGACTCTCTGATGTGTTCAGGATCATTGTCCTGCCACATAAATTAAATGTGCTCAGGGCATGAACTGATGGCCAAATATTCTTCATGAGGATTTTCTGGTAAAGAGCAGAATTCCATCAATTACAGCAAGCAGCTCCAGAACACCACCACCACCATTTTTGACTTTTTTGTACAGGTATGATGTTCTGTTTATGAAATGATGTGTTAAGTTTTATGCCACATGTAATGGGACTCAAGCCTTCCAAAAAGTCCAGTTTTTGTCTAATCAGTCCACAGAATATTTTCATCAATCATCGAGATGTTTTTTGGTAAATGTAAGAAGAGCTTTTGTGCTCTTTTTGGTGAGCAGTGGTTTTCACCTCGGAACTCTCCCATGGATGCCACTTTTGCCCAACATCTGTCTAACTGTATAGTCATGAACGCTGACCTTAACTGAGACAAGTGAGGCCTGCAGTACATTTAGTATTTATTCAGGTTATCTTTGTCTAGTATTACAATTTATTTGATGATCTGAAACATGTGAGTGTGACCAAAAATCAGGAAGAGGGCAAATATTTTCTCACAGCACTGTATGTTCATTTGTCTATATATGCCTGTTATAGACCAATAACTGAGCAATTTCTAGCCCACCTGTTTTCCAGCTCCGAGATATCACTCTGCAGTCGTAGGTAAAACTTTTCAGCCTGGGAGAAAAGCTGCCTAAGCAGCAGCACATTGGTGTGGGCTGTGTTGATGAGCTCCATCTCCACCTCCCCACGCACCACCGCCTGCAGCTCGTCCAGCATCTCCTTCACCTCGTCCACTGTGAAGGTTTCCTCCACCAGTCTTCACAAAATCACACATACATTGTAAATGTTTCAGGTACAGCTGAACTGAAAAGCACTTCATTTTTCCTGTATATATTCTTTACATAGACAACTGAGCGGAAATAACGTGAGAAAAGAAAAGAAATGACCAGTCACCTGCTATCTTTGAGCTCCTCGAAGCATGAGTCGATAGTTTTGAGCCTTAGAACTCTCTTTGAACGTGCAAATCGCATATAATTGATGATTTCATTCTGATGATGTTCATTAAATCCAAATTCAGCCTACACGAAGATGACAGAAAATTGACTTTAAGCAAAGATCGGCACCCAGAATACAAAGTGAACACAAAAAGATGTATAAGCATAAACAAGTAGATGATTAGCTAACTTGAAGAGGATTTTCTCTTGCTAATATGCAGCAGGGCCTTTTCACATGGGCTTCCACATCCAGCGTGCTATTTATGTATATAAGGGTCTGTTCGCTAACGTTAGCGGCTCGCTTGTCTTTTGATTGAGCTTTAGCGCAGAGCGCTACGCGTTTAGCATGCTAAACTCCTAAAAGCGAACAGGTGGCCTGTACAGCAAATCATTTCAGCTACTTACCATGATGGCTGTGCAGCTAACGTTAACGTAACTAAGTTAGCTAGCTTGAAGACTGAGGTGCTCCAAAAGAGGAAAAAAATGGGTGTTTCTGCCTCTAATTTAGAGCATTCAGTGAGCAGACTGAAAACCAGAGGTGATATGCTGGAATCGAGTGTTCTATAAAATATCTTGTAATTACATCCAACGAGGCTAAACAAAGGTTCTATGACAGCTATAAGACTATCAAGCAGATTTGCTAGCCTCCTAGCAGCTAGTGTTTGCATTGAGAATGCCTTGGTAACAGAAAAGAGCGTCATCACCTTGGTTACCGGAGGTGCATTCAATGGCGCTGCGTAAAAATTTGAAGTGAATCTGAAATCAACAAGAAAACGAATGCTAACTTCCTCATCATAATTAGAGTTCATATACACACGTGTGTGAAAGTTCCTATAACATTTTTTGTTTGTTTAGACTGGTTTTAATTTAAGGATAGTTGTTTAGTCTTGTTATTGTTCTACTTCATTTCGATCTCAACACGCTATATCTACCTTTAATGGCCTTACAAGTAGTCAGTAATCGATTCATCCAGCTGTCTGCTTTGCAATTCAGTGTTTTGACAAGATTCATGCCAGTCAAAATTCCAACCCTACTAAGAATTAGTCCATTTCTGAAAGCCTATAAACAGACAAGAGGCAGAGTTTTGGTGTGTCTTATATATGTTATCCGTGCACGTGATGTATGTATACTGTGTCTTACTGTCTTTCCTGGACACGCACACATAATGCAGCTCTTATTTTTGGTGCTACTGAATCTAGAGCAGTATTTAGATATCAAACATCTCCTGATCAAGATGATGGCATCAAGAGTGAAAAGTTAAAAATAAGATTTCATGCCTAGGACTTTTTTTGTGCCCCTGGTTGGTTCATCTTTCAAATCTTCTTTCTCATTGAGATTCTGTGAGCAGATAATCTATTCATCATCTTGCTATTTGTTGTGTCTCATCACTGAATTTCAGCTGTGAGAAAATATAGGGTGACTCCCGGAAGACAGATGATAAAATGTGTGGGACTGTCTGAACAGGCAGACGTATGTGATAGAAATTTCACAATGGTGAAGGCTTGTGTGGGAAAAATAGGAACAGAATGACAAATCATATGAACATTCATATAAGTGGCAGCTCCATCTTCATCACCCTTTCCCCAGTATATCCACAATCCCTCCTCTGCTCATGTCCAAACCAGCTCAACCTTTCTCCTCTAACTTTGTCTCCAAAACACTCAACCTGAGCTGTACCTGTGATTCCTTTTACCCAATGAAAATCTTAACATCTTCAGTTCTGTCACCTCCAGTTCAGCCTCCTGTCTTTTTGTCAGTGCCACCATCTCCAAATCATACATCAAAACAGGTCTCACTACTATCTCGTCAATGTTCACTTTAACTCTTCTGCCACGAGTACCCCTGACACTCGCCTCCACCCACTCCATCCTGCCTGCACTCTCTTCACCTCTCTCTTGTGCACCGTCTGTTGCTTTAGTTGACCTAAAGTATTTTTTATGCAGCATGTGCCTGGCTGTGTTGCCTTTATTGCACAGTATACAGCAGTAGGTGGCGCCATCTGGCTAGAAAACAAGTATGACAGGAGTGCAAACCTCTGCTCCCCTCAGCAGTTAGCACAGGACCCCTCTCCAATCTAACCCAGAGGGTTGTAACAACAAAGCAAAACTCTCAGCTATATATTTTTTAAAGACTATTAAAGTTCTAAATATCAGATTCGAATATTTTCAGCAGCAGATTGTAGTGCTTTTAATTTTGCATTTGCTAGATAGTCTACTTATAGTCTTTCAGATTCAGTTAATCATCTGGTTTCTCCATCAGTTAAACTCAGTGACCATCATGTGAGCCAAATAAAAGCTTCACTGATTGGCACGGTCTTCTCATCCTCAAGAACTTCACTCTCCATTTGACTCCATGGAAAAAGACGGAAATGTTTTTTTTTTCTCCCTCTCATGCCTCTCTAGCTGTAATTAAATTAGACTAACGGGCAGCGCATGGTTAGTCACCTAATCAGATGGCTTATAACGTGACTGCTGCTCTGCTCAAGTTTAGTTTGCAACATCTGTCAGTAACAGAGGCAAAGATGTTTCCCCTTTACCTGCAGTCGCGGTGAGTCACTTAAAATTTCAGACAGGGGCTGAAAACCAGTAAAGCTACACGCTAAAGAGAAACAAATTGTTACTTTTTGTTAGAGGCCTTTAGGGTGGTCCTGCTATACGTCTCAGTTGTTTCTTTGTAGGCTGTTTCCAGTTAACAATGTATAGAATTCAATTAGTTTACTTTGATGGGCAGCTGAACTATGAACAACTTGTCAAAAAGATTTGTAATCTTACAAGAATGTGAGTCGTTTCAGGAAAAAAATACATGGAAAAGGAACAAAATGAATATGAATGCAAGGTAGGCAGTATGTTGATCCGTGTTAGGATGCCAGGGGAAGGATGAAAGATTGTGTTTTCTACATGTTTATTTAAAGTTGTTTGAGTGTGCCTGACAGATCTGTGTTCTGTATTATGCTCTGGGACTCTGTCAGACACTGATTGAGTCTAGTCTTTTTCAGTAGAGATCCTCATTTAATGTTTCTTCTACTTTGGGAATAGGCTTAACCCGTGTGCGGGAATGTGGCTGTATGAATACTCTTCCTAATTGCTGCATTGATGGGAAAGTGTCCCTAGGGGGCAGAATAGTTGCATTTATCCCAGGTGTTGCGTTTTATTGAACAGGCTGCTGTTCAGAAATATGTTCTTTCCAGCTATTTACCCTCTCTTTCTGCAAAAATATTAAGATTAAGAGGTAAATATTAAAATATAAAGGAATCGGCAAGGTTTAATCTATTGCCCAGGCATCCATCCATCTATTTTCTTCATAGATAACCTGGATGAAAAATTAGCAGACACTATTAGTCATGTGGGGTTTTTTATTAGTAATAATTATACAACAGGCTACCTGCAAATAGAAGAGCTGTACCCCCTTTTCATTCCCTGATCATACATAATTTTGCAAACTACTTATTCTTATTTATACCTCTTTGTTTGAATTTTTGAGATGTATCTTCACTTCTCCTTTATGTGTGTAACCTGTCTATGCTTGACTCTTTCGTGAAAGGGGAAATGTAAGTATTATTATGTCTGTGGTCGCTTATTCGATCATTTCTTCTTAAAAAGAAACTAGAGATTTCCAGTACAAAACCCCTTCCGCAGTATATGGCATCGCAAAACTGTTCCGAGGTCAGTTTCAAAGGTATGTATCAATTAAAACATAGAGTGATTCGACGTAATGACCGATCTGGTGTCAGGAATTTTCACAATGTTGGTTCCTGACAAACCAATCAGCTGACAGCCGCATGACAGGCAGGCCTCACGCTTGCGCAGTAGCACACTTTTGGTATGAGGAATATGGCAGCGTCCTGAGTCCAGTTCAGGAATACGGCGTAACTGAGCACCTTCAGCATCACACTGGGAAAACTGAGAAGCACCGTGCACAGTCAGAGGAGGGTGGGGGACTGAGGGACGGCTACGAATATTACCCGTTAGCGACTTTACAGGTAAACGCGGCCGTTAGCGCCTGCCACTGTCTGCTTCTCCAATGTTTGCTTGATTGGACCCCGCCGCTAATGCGACTAGCTAGTTCGTCTACAAAACCTGAGTGATGTGCTAGTTAGCCGCTAGCTGGTGGCTAACCCAAGCACTGGCCTGCCACAGCCCCCTTTTCTGCATTTATCAAACAGACGCTGATAACAAAGTATCTCGGCTTGCCACTGTAGTTAAGTGGAACAGCAAGTGTCGATGTCGCAAAACTATGCCGCCGTGCTTAGCCTGACAGTGAACCGCGTAGGCCTGCTGAAAAGAACTAGTCTGGCTAGCTGCTTGGTAACGTTAATGCTGTTTGTCATGGATTTACTTGACAGATCAGGAGCCAGCGCACAATCTCCACACGATTTAAGAATTACTGTTTGCCATTTTAGCCTCTTTCGTTTAACTGTTAATTTTATATTTCTAGGCAGCTGTTTAAAAAAAAAGAGAGAGAGCGAGAGAGAGAGAGGAAATTACATTTTTCGAGAAGGTATTTGCATAAAATCCTTGCAGATTCACAGAAGATAATGCAAACCAAGTTTCCTTCTTCGTTTAGAGATTGCTTCATATAGTTGGCTAATGTCAGTGTGTGTTGCAATATATCTGCAGGGCACACACAAAAAAAACAAGTGAAAACTACAATAAGATTATGAAGCTCATATTATATGTTTTGCTTGGCCTGGAGTAGATGTAAGATTTAATGTGGTTCTGAAGATCCACATGCCTCATGTGGTTCCCTACTCGAGCAATGTGCCTTTTAGTTAACTTTAGCTTCACTAATATCATTGCACTGAGGAGGATTAAAGCTGAAGGTATAAAAAAACAAAAACGGTTTGAGCCATATAGTGATGTCATAGCACATGATATTTTGACCCTTGCACCCACAATGATGCTAAAGTTTTTCAGCCATCTGCTTTCCAAAGGAAATAGGTGACCTAGCCTTGTAAACTAAATAGTGTTTTATTGTATGTAGAGTACCGAGTTTCCTGATCAAATTGTTGTGATGGATGCAACCTGTGGCTGCAGTCTAGCTGGGTAGTTCCTTGTGAGTAACATGGTATTAGATAAAGATATCTGTTAAAAAGGAAACCCCAGTATGCTCTGTGGGACTGCACCAGTTGCCACAGACATCCACATAACATTAGCTTTGATTATTAAACTCTGTATTTATTAAATGTTCTGAAAAGTTGTGAAAAACTGTTTGGAGATAGTTATCATGTTAAATATGTGCTGTGCTTTGCTTTGGAGTGTGCTGGGTTCAGTTACCTCATATGTGTTTTTCCTGTTTTGTTAAAATGTGGTTGAGGTTAGACCAGGAATAATTTGCTGTTGATAAGGGACAGATGGGTACAGGAGGAGGAGGAGGAGTAAATCACATGACCTATCCCTGGAATCTACCTTTTTTTTTTCTTCTTTTTTTACAGCCATTGCAGCACACTCATCCCAGTAATGTAATAACACCGCTCTGCCCTGTGCAGTAGCAAAGCACAAGTCCCTCATGCTTGTATGAGATTATGCAGTTACATGAATGTATATTTGGAGGGAAATAAGGATCCTTTTGACTGCATAACTTATTTTTTATTCCTCCTGAAACGACAATGTCAAACCGTTAAAACTTTAAAAGATTCTCGTCCTGTATTGACATGTATATAATTTCCCTAATATTGTGTTTTGTCCTCTGTGATAAACGCATAGATGAATATTTTTGCTGCTCCCTGCTTTATTTGCACTCCAATCTGGAGAGGAAGGAAAACTGGAGTCAGATTTTTTTTCCAGGATCCTGGCAGAGTGCTGACACAGGTTCCCCTTGTCACATTGCAGCTGCTTACAATTTACTGTACTAAGGATAGCAGAGGCAGCTTTTCCCACCTTTTCTTTACTGTGTTCTGGTGACTGGTTTATCGTTAAACACTCCATAAACCATTCGCTACTTAAAGTAATATTCTGTTTTGTTTTTTGTCAGTTGGAAAAGCAAACCTGTTAATCTTTGTGCACCTGCCCTGATAGCAGCTAGTATTGCAGTAAAATTACAGTGATTTATTTTTTCTTCCTATTGTAAATTCAAATTGGGAGCCTGGCCAAACCCTAAGACACCATCTAACCTCTTTATATTTACATAACCTCAATTATCCATGCTGGCTTCTGGCCAGACTTTATTGACACATGCTCAGCTGGTGAATGGCTGTATTGTTTTTGCACCTATGGTTATCAGCATGGAATGGAGACATTTGCTTCCCCTTTGTTTATGCTGAGCAAGCTGTAATATCCCAGTTGGTTTCTTGGGGGGTGTCACTTCTCAAAGCGAGCCTGCAAGAATGCAACTATAAAGGATAGAGGTAGACTATAAAGAGACAGGGTTGTCATAATTTTGAAGTAATGTTATGTCCCTGCTGTAGCTTATAACTGAAGTAAGAACAGCGAAGAATGACTCAGTCATGGACTCCCAGCTGCTGAAAATCACTGTTTGCACTGTATTAGTTCTCAGTCATATGTTCAGAGACTGTGTGACGTGTGTCACAGTATACTGGAGTGTGTGTTATGTAAACATGGTATGGTTGTGACTTGCAAAAGTCTGGGTTTGGGATTTTGGTAACAGCTGATATCACAACTGAAATATGATACTTACCCTAAAGAAATGCCTAAATGAACATCTTTAAAACCTGTTTTTCCTTGATCTTTGTATTTGTTGAAGTTGAAGAGCTTGCTTTTTAAAAAATCCAAGTGATAGTAACTTTCCTTCTGTGTTTTAGGTCCTGTGAAAAGATGAATGTCGTCAAAGACAACAAAGACCTGGCCTGTTTCTATACTACCAAACACTCCTGGAGGGGAAAGTAAGACTGCAAATTTTGTTTTGTTTTTCTTTTTTTAGACTCACAAATTAGCATTTCAATACCTTTATTTTGTTTCACATCATATGGGTATTACTTTACAATATAGTGGCTGTAAAGTGGAAATGTCCCCAAATTATCACTTAGATCTTTCTTTATTCTTGACTTCTTTATTTTGGGAAAATATAGAGGGGCATGCATGAAAACCTGCTTTACTAAATGGCAGAGCTAGTGCTCCTTTTCCGTCAAACACATTGTAGGTGGTAATACACTTTTTATGAGTGCCAGTTAGAAGATTAAACAACAGTAACCACTGTATTACATCTTGGCTGGAGATAAGACATCAGCCATCTTTTGTTATGTCAAGAGCCTATTGGAATGGGTAATCATGCCTTCTTTCATGTTTACTGCCTACCTTATGAAAATTATAAGCTAATGTGTTTTATGTGTGTGGGAAAGATCCTTAAGATCCTGATTTTTATCCTAATTATTCCTTCAGGAAGTAACTAAGCCACTGTTTGTTAATGCATTTCTAAGTGGAGATTAAATACTGTTATGCTGTATTATAATACAATGAAGCCAACGGAGTTACCTGTGAACATGTATCTGATTAGCCCTCGAGTCCATCACACACTGATTTATGGCACATTATATAGCATATAAGTTCTGTCAGTGTGTAAATTAAAGACTTAAACCGCCAAATGTCTAAAACTAGTAGCTGCCCTGTACTTGGAGGCTCTCAAAGCTAATAGAACAACTCCTGGTCTGAGCAGTCAGTAGGTGGGATCATATTACCAATACTTGCTTTCTAAATGCCTTTGTCCCATTAAGGCCTGCTATTGACTTGGGAAACTTAAGCAGGGCTGCAAAGCATTAGCCATCGTCAGAGGTTCATCCGCTAATGCTTCTTGAAGTGTCCGGCAGAAACGCGCGTTGATTTATGATGACCCCTACAGTGAACACATCCAGTGGCTCGGTTTTGCTCTGAGGATTCTTGCTGGCATGGGAAGGATTATTGAAAATCCTATGATGGAGCATTTTTATCCTCATAGGCTCCTCCCATCCTTTTGTGAATGGTTTTCTGAGCAGGAAAATATTTGAATCATATGTAATGGTCTTTTCATTCATCCCATAATATGCTGAACATCTATGGGAGACTTAGGACGAATATGTTTGCTAGTGCTCTACACCGCCATCATGAAAACACCAAAGCTCAATTTCACAGACATAGATTAAACTTAGTCCTAGACCGTAGGTCAGCAGCTTTTATGCAACATATAGTAGCCAAATTGCTTTAAAATAAAAATATGGGTCAGATGATTTTGTCAAGCTGCACTTAAAAGATACCAGTTAACCATAAGCATTGGTGATTTAAAAAAACCAGATCTGTTTACACATTCTTAAATGTGCTTTTTTCTTCATTACACATTTTTTTTTATGCCAGAGCAACAAGAGGATGCAATTTAAAGTCCTTTTCGTGTTTTTTTTGGACTTGCATGTCATGACCCTCCTGACCCAAGTAAATGCAGGTCATTAGGTCAACACTTTAGTGAACAGGGACTTCTGTCCTTATAGTCTCTTCCCATCCATACGGTAATGGTTTTCTGAGCAGGAAAAGTATGTGAATCACATATAATGGCCTTTGTAAATGCAAATTATTGCAATCAGCATTTGAAGGTCACTTTTCTGACTCACTGAGGAGAGTGAGAGAAAGTGATGGAAAGTTAAGAGAGGGGCGGCAGAGAATTGTGTGAGTGGGTGACACACAGAAATGAAAATGAAACTTGAGCTTGTGTAACCCATTTCCGTGCTTCAGACAGAAAACGTTGACAACCAGAGATTAAGTTGAGCAGTCTCTCTGGGGCAAGTCAAACACAGTTTAGATGATCTGCCACACAGGGCTTTGATAGAGCAACAGAGAGAAAGTTTCTCATCAGGGTTTTTCATCTTGCTTTATAGCAGCTTTATTGTGGGTGGCTTTTGTCTTCAGTGGGTAGTGAGAAATATCTTATACCATTTGGTTTTAACCAACCAGTTAAGCACTTTTGTGCCACACCAAGAAAACATGCCAAGGGAAAAATGTTCCTGGTCTTATTTAATTATGTAATTACAATACCCACAGTGTGAGGACGGTTTTTTCAGGTTGCCACAGGAGTGCCTCAGAGTCACACTCTAATGTGTGTGTGTGATAGAGGCAGACTTTGTGACATATCATGTGACATTGCCATGCCAGGCTTACAGCCTTACAGAAGGAATAAAAGGACTAATTGTCCGTTAATCAATTTGTTTTAATCAATTTGTTTTTGCCAAAACATCACAGTTAAGGAAAAAAATATATTTAAAAAATGTAATAAAGAAGATATGTGCTTTGTTGCATTTCTCCATTTTCAAATGAAACCCTTTTCTTAGAACTTTAATTATTTCTTTGAACTTTTGGTTGGTTTTCTAGTTTTTGTTTAACATTTTTTTCCTTACACTTTACTAAAGCATCTCCAGCAACCCCCTTTTTTTATGGCACTGTGCTACAAACTGACTTCCTACAGGCAAAATGTGCACAAAGTACTTAAGGTAAGTATAAATATAAGGCTCAAATTGTTTGTGAGAGAGCCTTCATGCACTTTACCAATTACAGTAGGACAGCCCTTATGTTTTATTTATAGAACTCCAGTAAATCTACAGGCTATGGCTTAGCTCTGTACCATATGCTGTACCTGATGTGAGCCTTCCCAGAAATGTAACTATACATCCCAGTGATGTAGACCTCCATTGTAATTGATCTGTTTGGTAGTAAACACAGTTTATTGATTAGCACAAAGATGATTTCTCAATGAAACAAAATGTATTAAGCTATTATTGTATCTAGCTTTCCTCAACATGCTAATGGATAACTTTGTATTCTGCCAGTGTAGACAAATGGAGGTTTTCCTCATAATAGCTTTAGCAGTCCACTCAGGGCTGGTTCTTCACATAGTTGCTCCTTCCTCCATTTCAATCAAAATAACTGTTTAAGATTTACTCAAAGTTCAGTTTGAATGGCTCAGTTTCGCTTGTGATGGCAGAGCAATACAAACATACGAGCATACTAGTATAAATGTCAACACAGTACTATAAATCAGGCATTTGCCTTCCTCCGGGGATTGGGCCAGAGACAATATTTGTGGTCTTTTCTGCAGGGATGGTGGTGGGAAAATGAAAAGAAAAAAAAAGGTTTTGTTTCTGTATTTTTGTCCGCTTCCTTTTTTTTTTTTTTTTTTTTTTTTTTTTTTTCTTTTTTTTTTTTTTTTTTTTTTTTACACATTTCAAATTCAGTTTCAGATTTACTGGCAGTGATGAAAACCTGGTAGACTTGAGTTAAAGTTAGAATTTGGCCTGAGACACGTTTCTGACAGTTAGTATCACAGTAGACCTGAGCTGTTGCAGAGTTAGTTTTCCACTAGAATATGCTTGTGAACATGTTTTAGTCAAATCGTGTGACTTTAGTTTTAGCGAGTATTAGATTAAGATGTTTCCCTGACTTTTTACACAAATTGATTTTCTTTTATAGCTTGCTTTGTATTTGCATGTGTAGCACCTCTATCCAGTCTGTTGAAAAACTAGGTTCACCCTTACGGCTTCCATAGGAATTAAAAATGTAAACGTCATCCAGGAGCTGTGTAAGCACAGTTTTGACAGTTTTCTCATTTTGGTGTGTGTTAATACAATACCACAATCTCTGTTTTTTGGTATTCAGTTTAAAGCCGACATTTTGTATCGCCAGTACAGCCGTGCATCTTTTTCACCTCGTTAAATATCTGTGTTTATATTTGGGGCCTCCCTTCATATTATTATGGTTGTGGAGTGCACTCTATTCTCTGCTTTCTGAATCTGTTATCCAGTGTTTATGTTGAGTCTTGTATGAAGGATTATTTTTTGTTGCACTGTTAGCAACTCTTAAGCTTAGATGTCTTCGTGAGAAATGAAGCACGTTTTGAGAAGAGACGGTTGCAAAGCGTTCAGTCACATACAGCACAGGAAGTTGCCTAATGGGAAAGATTATGAAACCATAGTAATAGAAAGAAGAGAATAGTGATTATGTCTGTGGTGTAAACTGTGCCTGTTTTTGCTCCTATTACCATGATGGATGGCTAAACACATGCTTGGTCCAGGTCTTGGCCAGTTGATTTTCATACCTTTGTATGAATGTAAATCTGAACGTCAGCGGCATATGTTTAAAATGGTTTTAAAGGATTCTTGCAAGTACTTTAAAGGTTGTTTAATATGATAGGATCTTTACATAGTTTTGCATAATAATCATTCTAATAATCTGCTATCCTGAATTTACCTCAGTTTTACTTCATCTTACCATTGTGTATGCATTTCTTCTATTATTGTGTGCTTCATCCAGAAAGTCAGTTCTTGTTAAGTCTTTGTTTCATTTAAAATTATGGTATTTATTACCAGATACATTCTACTATTCAACATGGGTTGAATTTAAAGATGTGAATTAATTGTTAAATCAGAAAATTAGGCACAAAATTTGCTTTTTTCCCCCCCTCCAAGTATATACCAGATTGAGAGGACTGGATGTCGCCTTTGTACCAAGATAGATAAAAAAAAAAAAAAAAAAAACAACCCACAAAAAAAAAAAAAAAAAAAAAAAAAAACAAAACCAAAAAACA
>VURO01009584.1:9089-20070 GCA_015108175.1 Pelvicachromis taeniatus
CACCCCCCCCACACACACACACACACACACACACACACACACACACACACACACACACACACACACACACTGAAAGTGTATTTCAGTGGTCCATTAAAAATTAAAATACTAAAAAAATGTAGCAACAGCACAAATGCTGTGCAGTCCTGTTAACTAAAGCGAGGCCTAGCAGACGGTGTGTCCACCTGTCAGCCACGCCCAGAGTCTGATTGAGCCTCGGTGCTCATTTCCTGAAAGCTTGGTTAACGTGTTCAGCCATTACTGAGCACGTAAACTGACTCTGGCCGTTGCCACCATGTTTCAGGCGGCTCAACGACCCGTCCATCGTCACGCCGTTCTCCAGAGATGACCGGGGTTACACTCCTCTGCACGTCGCTGCTCTCTGCGGTGAGTGGCCGCTAACGTGCAGTCACCCAACATGAGTTTCTTTGTTTAATACTGTGAGGCATAATCTATATATAAAAAAACGTGTGTGTGTGTGGCAGGTCAGTCCCAGCTGATCGACATATTGGTGCATAAAGGAGCTCAGGTCAACGCCACAGACTACCACGCCCTCACACCGCTGCACCTGGCGTGTCAGCGTGGATACCAGGGAGTAACGGTGAGCAGGCGCAGAAAACTAAAATCCTCAGATTTAAATCTGCTGTGAGGTTACTGTTGGTACAGTAACCTCACAGCAGACATATTATTGGTCAGATGATGCCATTAAAATGCTCCTTGAGGCTCCAGTTAGCTGACGGCTAGCAGCTGCAGCCGCCTGTGTGTCCCTCCACCTGTCGGTCTGGTTATTTTTAACTGGCATGTTCAAACTAACATGACCTTCAACAACACCTCTACCTTTAAGCTTTAATATAATCCAAACAGATGAGTTATAAGCAAATAAAATCATTAAACATTCACTAGTTTCCAAAATAAGAACTGAAGTGTGTGTTTAGGATCATCCTCAGAGCAGAAGAGTCCAAAAATATCCAGCTGTGTCTGACGTTCTAAGCTTGTCGTTAGAATGAAAAAAGTGATAATAAGTGTAGCTCAGTCTGATGTCCTTTGTTTCTGTTGTCCAGCTGCTGCTGCTGCACTACAAGGCCAACACGGAGGCTCAGGACAACAATGGCAGCACGCCGCTGCACCTCGCCTGCATGTATGGACACGAGGACGTACGTCATCTGTTTGTCATGTCCTCGCGTTTCCGCTCGCGTCTTTGTAAATGCTCCCGTTGGTTTGAAAACTCTGCAAATAAAATGCTCCCAGCTGCTTTTGAAAGTTATAAATTGGTTCATAAATAATGAATGAACTGTGTGTGTGTGTGTCAGTGCGTGAAGGCCTTGGTGTATTATGATGTCCAAACGTGTCGTCTGGACCTGGTGAACGACAAAGGCGACACGGCGCTGCACATGGCGTCGCGCTGGGGCTACGAGGGCATCATCCAGGTGCTCCTGGAGAACGGAGCGAGCACGCACATCCTCAACAAGAACAAGGAGTCGCCGCTGCACTGCGCCCTGAACTCCAAGGTCAGCGCCGCTCTGCAGCTCTCACGTTTGTGCCCGAACATGCAGAGGACGTTTAAACGCTGTTTAGGTGCTGGTGTGATTGTGAGACTGAGTTCACCTGGACTTTACACACGAGTCTCGAAAGATGCTCAAAACTGCCTTCTGACTCCTGACAGTCTGTTATTGTAACATCTTACATAATGAAATGAATGATAGGAAACGTGTAACTCCTGAAAGTATAATGTGAGGTGAAACGGGGCGTAGCATAGTGAGGATAGTAGCTCCTGTTCTCAGATCATTGAAGGAAAGAATAAATCAGTGCTTTCGTACGTCACAGCTAATCTGATCAGCTGCTGACGGCGGCTCGACTGATCCTCTTACTCCAGCCTGTCGACTAAACCAGCTTCAGCCTCTTTACGCCGGCTCAGATATATTTTGTGCCAGAGGCTCGGGGCTTTAGCCCTGCACAGTCTCTGAATAAAGGTTTTTAAAATCATAATGAGAAGTAATGTAAACAGATGCTTCAGGTGCTCCCTGGAGAGAAAACGTGTTGGTTTGATGGTGCACATACTGTAAAATAAATATGTTGTTCATGTGTTCCTGCAGATCCTCATGCAGCTGCAGTCCACTCAGAATGGCCGTCAGCGCGGCGGCAGCGGCGGCGATGTGAGTCTCCTCTGCACTCACGTTTGTATCGCCAACATCACTGTGAATATTGTAAAAATACATGTGACAAAAATGTAATTAAATGACCAGCTGCATGTTTCCAGCAGCGAGTGTTCGCAGTTCTTACACGGCGTGCTCTCTGGTTTCACCGCGGATGTTTGAAACGATCACCTCTGGTGGTCAGGACGTCACATTTTGTCTGCATTCGCACACCAAAGCAAAAAGCATGTTAGCATAAGGAGTATTTGGAGTCCGGAGGTCCGGTTGTGTTTCCAGCATCTCTTTTCTGTCTCAGTCTCCCAGCGGCTCCCCTCTGGCCTCCGACTGCAGCAGCCGCCGCTCCTCCATCTCCAGCACCTCCTCCCTGGGCCCGGAGGTCAAACCAGAGGCAGAACGGGTCCGGCACAGAGAGGTGAACACTGACCTCACAGCACAGGAAACTCACCTGAAGTCTGCTAGCACCAATAATCAATCAGAGTACCAAAGAAGAAGAGAACTCTGTTACCGTGGTGTCTGACGCCTCTGTGTTTGACTGACAGGTGGAGAAGCTGCTGCGAGCCGTGGCAGACGCTGACGTGGAGATGGTGAGTTTTCTGCATTTGTGCTGAACGGTCAGAGTCGCATTCCCTCGATGGGAACCGTGACGAGGTGACGGAGATCTGCTCATCCTGTTTCACAGGTGCGTTACCTGTTGGAGTGGATGGACGAGGAAGAGGAGGATGAGGGAGTAGTACGGTCAGGGGCTCCGCTTTGCCACCCTCTGTGTCAATGCCCAAACTGCGCTCCCACTCAGAAGGTACGGCGGCGGCTCGGGCAGCAGCGTGGACGCGGGCTCAATGCGGTGACGGCGTTTCAAATAAACTCTCTGATGTTCCCGCAGCTGTCCGTGCAGCAGGCAGGAACTCTCGGCGTAAACAGCTGCAACGTCGACGGTTTCACGCCCCTCCACGTCGCCGCCCTCCATGGACACTTGGTGCTGGTCACCCTGCTGATCCGCCACGGGGCCAACGTGAACATCCGCACCAACCAGAGCGCCACACCGCTTCACCTGGCTTGCCAGAACAGCCACATCCCGGTAAGGGAAACGTTTGTGTGCGCGCGTGTGTGTTTGTGTGGATTTTATTGTTGTCGCTGTGAGTCAGTCTGAGTGTCATTGTGATGTTTAGGTGGTGAGATTTCTGCTGGAGTGCAACGCCAAGCTGAATAAAAAGGATCACTATGGCAACACGCCTCTGATCCACGCCTGCCTGCGTGGAAATCTGGCAACAGCCACCATCCTGTTACAGGTACACACACACACACGCAGGTACACACATACACACACTTTCAGGGTTAATGTCAATGATTGTGTGTGTGTCTGTGTGTTCACAGAGTAATGCGTTGCTAAACGTAGCGAACCTTCAGGGGAACACGGCGCTTCATGAGGCGGTGCGGGGCGGGCATCAGGCGCTGGTGGAGCTGTTGCTGAGGGGCGGAGCCTCTCCTGGCATCAGGAACAAGAGGCAGAGGACGCCGCTGGACTGCGCCTACGAGCTGGGCGGAAAGGTCATGGAGCGCCACACGCTGAGTCTGAGAATTTGTTTAAGGACCCGAGCGGGACCCACAGGGTCCTGATGTCAGCATCATGGAGCGGCTCCGTCTCAGTGAACAGACCGACTCAGAGCTGAGATCAGGGCTCTGTGGGTCCCACCATTGTAGTTCAGCAGAATGAATCTGAAACCCCTCAGATGCTGATGTCTTATGCATGATTATACACCGCCTGGCCAAAAACACCTGGATTTAACTAAGCAAACAGGTGCGAGCCTCCTATTGGACAATTACTGCAGGGGCGATTATTAACAAGTTATTTATCCCCAAATGGTGCCATGAGTTGCTTCTCGTGTCATAAACAACCATGTGGAAAGACATATCTCGTTAGTGTGTTTGAGAAGGGTCCAATCATCGGCAGGCATCAAGCAGAGGAAACATCTAAGATCGCAGAAACGACTGAAACTGGGTGAAGAACTGTCCAACGCATTAGTAACAAGCAGAAGGAGAGTGGGGACCATCGTCTACGGGGAAAAAATGTGGCCGGAAAAATGAATGATTGTGATCGGTGACCACTTAAACGTTTGGTGAAACCAAATGGAAGAAAACCAACAGTGGAACTCATGTTTCATATGAGTAGCCAGACTCATATATGGCTATGTTTAATAGTGAAAGTAAGAGCATTTCCACACGTGTGAAGGGAACTTGAGGGATTGGGACTGAACAGCTGTGTAGCTGTAAGAAAACCACTAATCAGGGAGGCCAACCGGACAAAAAGGCTTTCAGGTTGCTAGGTAGCATAAAGATTGGACTCTGGAGCAATGGACGAAGGTCATGTGGTCTGAGTCCAGATTTAGCCTGTTTCAGAGTGATGGGGGCATCAGGGTAAGAAGGGAGGCAGATGAAGGGATGCTCCCATCATGCCTAGTGCCTACTGTACAAGCCTGTGGGGGCAGTGCTATGATCTGGGGGTGCTGCAGTTGGTCAGGTCAAGGTTCAGCAACAGGAAGTGCTCCAAGAATGAGGTCAGCTGACCACCTGACTATACTGAACGACCAGGTTATTCCATCAGAGGGTTTTTTTCTTTCCAGGACGACTCAGATTGTGACAGTGTGGTTCTGGGAGCACGAGACATCATTTTCACACGTGGAGTGGCCCCCACAGAGTCCAGACCTTAACCCCATTGAGAATCTTTGGGGTGTGCTGGAGAAGGCTTTGCACAGCAGCCACACTCTACCATCATCAGTGCAAGTTCTTGGTGAAAAATTAACACAATCTTCTGACGTTGCAGGAGCTTATTGCAACAATGTGAATGCGTGCTGTACTCAAAGCTAAAGGCGGTCCAAAGAAATATTAGTGTGTTTTTTTTGGCCAAGCAGTGTATAAAAACATAAATATGTGATGAGCATGAAACTGTGCTCAGCACCTTACAGTATATAAGGTAGCGCTACCTTAGGTACATCGGCAGCTGTTGGTCACCACTGCGCCGTCGTGCAGGTCTGAAGACTTTTCCTGTATTATAAAAATATCTTCCTGTTTCCTCCTGCAGAACACTGAAATCCTGCGAGCTCTGCAGAAAGCGTCCGGACTCTCCCCTGATGATGAACCAATCAAACTCCTCTCCGTCCCCAAAGGAGCTCTGGGTAACTAACACCATCAACAAATCCTCCCGAAGCAGGCTTTACCTGAGTTTCATTCATTAGAGTCGGATACACAGACGTGTAATCAAGATCGTTTCTGTGCTTTTGCTCTCTTCAGCTCACTCGTTCGTGCAGCGTCTGAGGCTGCAGGATAACTCCAACAACAGGAAGCAGAAACTGGCTCAGTCCATCAGCAGGTAGGCCGCCAACAAGCCACGAATCCACATCTTTGTCATTATGTAGTTACAAGAACACATGGCACTGATCGAGGGAGCCAAAGTGCAGTGACTGTTCTGAGTAATCTCAGTAACATTTCTGAATCCTTTCATATTCATGATGTCACTCTTAGAAAGTATTGGAGTGTTTTCTTGTAAATCTCTGAAGATATTCAGGCCTATTTCTCAGGAATATTCTGAGATTAGAACAACAAACGGAGGAGGCTGAGCGGAAGATGCTCAGGTTGGAGGACTGATGAGAAATGAGTCCATCGGAGGGACGGCTGAGAGTCGGAGAGGCTGACATGGTCTGAGCGTGTGCAGAGCAGGGGGGTGGAGGATGAAGACGGAGCTGCCAGGCAGGAGGAACAGAGGAAGAGCACAGAGGAGGTTCAGGGATGTAGTGAGGGAGGACATGCAGAGGGTCAGAGTGACAGGATAGGGCGAGATGGAGGCAGATGATGCGCTGTGGCGCCCCCTAAAGGAAGCAGCTGCAGGATTGAATGTTTATTCCTCCTGAAGATGATTTATTCCAGTTTATTTCTGAGTGCATTTGACACACGTTTGCAGTTTTATCTGAGGGAATATCAGAATGTATTTCTCATGAATGTATGACTTGAGTCTTCCCCCACCTATCAGGAAAGAAAAACTCCCATTTTTCTTTCCTTCTTTTCCACCTGCACCTTCAGGATGCAGCAGATGAGGAAGGGTTCTTCTGGTTCTCCACCCAGGTGTTCACCAAACCTCAACCAGGTACACGCGTCTTATTCTCTTATGTATTTTGGTGTTTATGGACGTCTCCGGTCTGGAGCCGGATGGACTTTAGTTCTGCTGCCGTTTCTTTGCAGATGAATCCGGACAGGTGGAGGCTGAGGCGAGGAGAGACGGTGGCCGTCAGCAGCCCCACAGGCAGCCTCAAAGAGCGGCGCCTGGCTCGCTCTCACACCCTGGACACCGGAGCGCACACGGCAGAGCGAACGCACATGCCGACCGTGGCTGACCCGACGGACGGCACGCACGCTCCGGAACTACCCGACGGCGCCGACTCGCTCTCCACCGACGCCTCCAGCTGCAGCACGGGCAGCGAGACCTCACCTTCCACGCCGTCCACGACGTCCTCACAGGTCGACAGCTCAGCCGATGTCCCGCTCGCAAACATCCTTTCTGATCAGCGTGACCCCGACAGCCAGACTGACCGAGATTTACACACAGACCCTTCTGACGGCCGCCCTCGGTCTGGCGAGGAAGCTGAAAGCGTCGACAGCAGGGACGAAGACTCCACCCCTTATCCCCTTAACCTGCCCTCCCCGACCCAGAGCGAAGGAGACGCAGAGAGAAACGCCAATCAGCAGCCAGAACCCAGCGCACAGTGATGCAGGGAGCCTGCCGTGCAGACGGCACGAGGAGCAAAGAAAAGCAGCGGATTTGTGTCCTCGCCAACCAAACGTCCTCTCACTGCGAGCGTCGGGTTTGTCCGGGCTCGGAGGTCTCTGCCTCTTCACGGCTTTTAAAAACTGAGAGAGCGTCGGGCACCATCCATGTTTTCTCTGTGTTAGTCCACCGTGTGGCGTGTGGCGAGGGTCTCGTAGAGACGATCCGGGCTCAGAAACCTGGATCAGGTTTAGCCTGCACGGACTCTGCAGCGCTCGCGCTCCGTTTTTACTCGTTAACTTTAATTAGAAGCTGTTTTTTTTGTTTGTTTTTTTCTTCATTTGCAGCGGGAACGTCTTTGGCTGTTTGAAAACTGTTCGGCCCTTTTGTGCTGAAGTGGAGGCAGCGATGTCTCAGTGAACGAGACTCAAACTCAAGTCCTTTAACGTTCACTTCGACACAAACTGCTAAGGCACTCCACGTCTCAGCTGAGTCTAAAGCACTTTGTTCTTCCAGCCTTCAGAGAGATAAAGGGATGCAATCGGACTTCATGTCTTGCTGTTTGGATGTCGTCACGTTAGCTGCTGCTCTGTGGCTCCGACTGTCTTTGGCTTGTTTGACTTTGGGATGATCTTACTTTATTTACAGCCTGTGAGGGCGGAGCTCCGTGTGCGCCGCTGAACCTCTTTGCGTGCTTTTATCCAGCAGATTTTAAATCCGACATCACCGTCTGCTGTTTTCCAAATGAATTTTTTTTTTATGGGCGCTGATGATTTCTGAGCAGCAACATTAAAACCGCTGCTCGCTCCAATGGTGAGCGAGCCACGTTTACAGTTTGATAGGAGAGTTTTTATGTGACATCCATCTGAATAGGCTTAACCCGATGGGCGTGGCTTCTTTTGCAGAGAAGGATGCTGATGGGTTTCACCTGAACTGGACCTGTGGACTGTTTGTGCTCATCACTTTCAAACTCTCATGCAGGACTCGAACCTCATAGCCGAGGCCATCAGGAAGAGGTCACGGTTTCCAGTACAGGAAGCCTTTTTTGCGTCGCCCCCTACTGGTCGTTAGAACGACCGCACCTTAACGCATTTGAAGCTACGGCCATGTTTTTTTATGCTACACCGTCCGTGGTGATAATTTTGAATTTCACCATCTCAACCAAATCTGTGCACAAAGAAAATCTCACAGCGGCCACAAATGTGGAGTGTGAGCTCTTTTCTAAACGGTCTTTGGTCAGAAGTCAGAGCTCCATCAGCTCAGGCGGTTTATTAGCCTTCAGAGGAGGACATCGACAGCAAGATGGAGGCCAAACCAAACTAAATGTGTCTGAGCGTCCTCACAAATACTCACAATGCCTCATGACATCATCTGTGAGTCCAAACCCCCAAAAGCCCGACCCTGATGGCGCTCAGACTGTTCAGCCTGATAAATTAAATTACAACAATCATCTCTTTTTAAAAAAAAATAAAAAAATACAGCAGTTTCATTTTTATCAGTCTGTAATTTAAACGTCTGAGTTTTGGTCGTGCATAAAATGGTTGTATTGACCTGATGAAACGAGCGTCGTCACAGGGAACACAGCCGACTGTCCTGCTCCACGTTTAACGTTTTTGAGGGTTTGACTCGTTTGAATGTGGTCGATTTGGAACTCGATCCCCTCGAGGTGAAACGTTCAGTGTTACTGTTTCCTGTCGCATCCCCCTCACGCAGAAACCATGTTTTAATTTTGTCTGAGCGGATGCCAGACTCGACCCGAAGCCGAGTCTGAGGAGTTATTTTTGTACCACTTGGTTTTATTTTCAGGCTTGAATGTTTAATGATGACGTGAATGTGCCTTATTTAATTTAAACCTAAATAACAAAGAATAAACCTGCGATTTAGACAAACTACATTTGGTGTCCTGTCTTTGTTTCTCAAAGTGTCGGTTAAAGCGATGAAGGGAAAAGCTCCTCCTGTAGTTTTGCACAAAATCTGAGCTGCAGTGTTCACGACAGGTGTGAGAAGAGCTGGCGACGTTAAAACGTGGAAAACTGTTTATGTCTCAATGTTTTTCAGAGCCTGAGTTTCAGGAAAGGATTTGGATTACCTCGCGAGATGAAGAGTGACACGACAAAACATGAAACGGGGGTCATACCACAGCACATGATCTGCCGCATCCTCCTCTGACACAACAACCCAGTGAATGTCCTCCTCCACTACATCCATGAACTTCCTTTGAGCTCTTCCTCGTTTCCTCCTGCCTGCAGCTCCATCCTCATCCTCTTGTGTCTGCTATATCCACTCTCCCCGTCTACACGTGTCTAAACCATCTCAGCCTCTGACTTTGTTTCCAGGCTCGGATGTTTGGTCTGATTTAGGGCTGGATCAAAGTGTTCTTACCACCGGCCGTCAGCATCCCCCAGTCTGGGTCAGCTCTTCTCCCAGACTGGACACACTGAACCCTGCTTGTTGATCTGCCAATCTGCTGAGTCTGGGTTCGTCATTAAGTCAGCCTTTTTCTTGTTTGGCTCTGACGGAGGCGCTCGCATCTCTCTCCTCTCCCTCCCTTATGTCTCCTGCTTCTCTTCTCATGTCTTTTGTCTAGTCTCGTCTCACTCTGACCCTCAGAGTCTCTCAGTCTTGTTCTCTAAAACCTAAAGAATTATGGATTTGATCAACTGGTCCCGTAACAAAACTGACACCCTCTTCTCGACAAGAAGCCTGGGCTGGGGAGAGCCGATTGTCCTGCGGAGACGTTTGCTGCCGGATACTCGATGGTCGGTTGTGTTGTGTGTCTGGTGACACTCTCGATGGAGGACAGTGAACGACATCTACCCATTCTCCACGATAACAGAGTTCAGCTGGAGGCCTGCTGAGGTCAAAGCTGACTGGAACAACAAAACTGATAACAGGACTGTTTGGACCTCAGTCCACTGGAGACTGTTGTAGGGCTGGGACAACGCATTGACGTAATCGATTATGTCGACGTAAAAAATTTGCATCTATGCGTCGTCACTTTCAAAAAAACACATGGCGGCAACGAGTAGCGGTAACATGTCGACTTAAACCACGCCCCCTGAACATGCAGTTCTACAGTATGGGGATATTTTAACCCAAAAGGAAGTGATTCAGTCGTTTGCCGGCTTTGTAAGGATGAAATGGCCGATCATAAAACGACCGTAAGTTTTCAACTTTTTTACTAACGCTGGTTTTTAACCCTTTAATTCATCCAGACACCCCCCACGTAGACATACACTCAGAGATAAACACCCAACCTCTGTAAATGCAAAACTAATTTAAGCTGCTTAGCAGTAACATATATCATTAGATTAATCGATGCATCTTAAAATTAATCACTAGATTAATCGATTCGGAAAATAATCGTTTTGCCCAGCCCTAGACTGTTGACCTTCGCTTAAACGGGCGTGGTGACACTTTCTCTCAGCTGAACATGGGATACAGACACACACACGATATTGTGGATTTTCATTGTTTTTCTAAATGCTACCTGTTCTGACCCGTCTCCCCCAATGTGATGTTTGTGTTATGTATGGTCAGAAAGGGTCCAATTTCACTGCAGGCAACTGCATATGACAAAGGCTTCATTCACTTATTAAAAACACATCGATCTTTATTTCAGCTGCCAGTTTCAGTCTGACGTCAGGCCGCCACGGGGGGCTGGACTGACTTGTTTCATGTGCTTTGACAGGTCGTTTAAGTGTTTGTGAGATTCTGACAGAAAAAGGTTTTTGAGTGTTTGAAGAAAAAGAAAATGTTTCCAAGACTGTAATGTGTAATGAGTTACACTTATTTATCTTTGAAACAGTTAAAATTCAGAGGCAGCGCTACAAAACATGCCGGACTGTTCCAGCTGTTGATCATACACAGCAAAGAGCGAAGGATGAAGCAGCACTCGTTCATACAGGAAGTGCTGATGTTGTTCTACTGATGTTCATTAGTGATTGTAGTCAGTCCTGCTGCTCTTCCATTTGTGTCACCACACTGCGCAGTTTATCCAGCAGCACTGCACAGGAGAAAATACCAAAGGTGTAATAATGAAGAGAAACGGGAGTCTCACCGTGACCGTAAACAC